>CAVNYN010233558.1:0-26729 GCA_963692815.1 Nyctanthes arbor-tristis
AGACGTGTGCTCTTCCGATCTCTTGATTGCCCCATGGTTTACACTTAGGTTATAATATTTGTTGCTTTGATTACCTGCTAGTTATATATATATATATATATATATGTATATATAATGTGGCTCACTATATAGACGTGTGTGTTAGTGTGCTATTAGCAGGTATGGTTTTCTGAACTGGTAAGGTTGTTGACTTGATACCCTTTAATTTAGTGATTAATTTTGTGTTTTCTTGTAGGTTTATAGGGTATCAGCCGAAGGTCTGCTAAGTTTTTGCTACCCAATAAACTCAGGGCTATGATGGTTTTGTTGGATTCAGTTTATATCCATATGTGAAAGCTGGTGAATAGATTATAATTAAATAGATAAACCACACAATCAGTTAATAACTGGGAACCGAGGATCAAAAGTAGAGTGAAGGGGTTTCTTGAAGCAAATGTGACAATCACTTCTTTTCTTCGACAACCCACCCAGAGCACACTGCTAACTTGATTTGTTGGTAAGTAAAATCATATATTACCTTACCAATTACCTTAGCAAATTGATTGTGTTTTCTTGTGTGGAAGGAAAGAGTGGTTGCCAATTGATTCATTCCTTATTAATCTATTTACATATTATAATATATATGGGTCTTATTTTTCACGTCTTCCACCACCAAAAACTTTCTGCTTGACTACCTACTATCCCTTTACTTTGCATATCCTCACTTTTGTTTCTTGGTAAATCAAGACCGCATGTTGGGTTTAGGAGTTGTCCGTCTGTTGTGGTTTAAATTGCTCGAGTTGTTTCTTGATCACCAGGGGGTTACCTTGATTGTGTACTTGTCTTGGATCTGAGCTTTGAGATTATTCTTCCACAACTGTTGATTGAGATTGAAGAACACTCTTTTACTTTCAATTCCTTTCTTATTTTTCTTCAACCTTTGTACACTTTGTAATAGAGATTAATACATTGTTTAAGTTTGTGTTTGCAAGAAATATCTCTACAACTTGAACTTGAGATTTTAAGAATTGTAGAGCGCTAGCTAACTTGGCTTCTGATTTAATAGAAGATGAGTTTGAAAAATTCATGATTGATAGCTTCTGTTAGTTTTTATGAGATTTTTATGGTGAATGAGAGGAGAGACCACAGAAAATGAATATGACACCAAAATTTTTATTTCTCTCGCGAGAACTTGAATGGAGGGATGCTTGTAACCAATAACCATTTATAAATGAGTTGTTTATAAATTGGATTACTATAAACTGACACAGGATATTATTTCATTAGATTTTTTCAAAAGAGGTTAAGAATAGCGGCTTGACTATTACTCTAACCAGCACTTTATTAATAAAAAAAGTTAAGAATGGAGTGATGCGATCTCAACTTGAGCTCTGTTATAATTAGCAGTCATCTCTTCAAGATCACTCTTGGCCGCTGAGAGCCTCATTTGCTGATGTTCTAAAGCCTACATTTGGGCATAGATCTATTTTGTAGATCGAGCATGGGATCTGTTGGCTGTATTTAGAGCTACAAGTGCCTAGAATGTATTGCAAAATGAAGAATATAGCAACAAGAATTGAAGAATATGTAGAAGGTAGCGCAAGGAAGAGAGAGAAACTTATAGGCAGAGAGCCAAATTTTTGCAGATTTTTTCTTCATATATCAACAGTACATTACAGTTGCAATTTGTCTAGACTTTTTAGACACAAAATAATACCTCATCCTAGCAATACAAGTGTCCCACCTTATAGCCATTGATCTAAGTTAAGTTACATATATTTAAAACAAAGCATATGAACTAGTTTCATGTGAATGAAATACATTACACATTAACATTCTCCCCCTTTATGTGTTTCTCTTGAACTCCAAGTGCTCCTCTTAATTTTTGAAACTTTGATGTCGGAAGTGCCTTTGTGAATATGTCAGCCGCTTGCTTCTAGGACTTGCAATACTTAAGCTCAACCTCTCCCATTTCAATTGCATCTCGAATGGAATGGTACTTGATTGCAATGTGTCTCGTACGGCTATGGAAACCTGGATGCTTTATCATAGCAATGGCTGTTTTTTTGTCACAAAACACCAGTGTAACTTGATTTTGTTTTTCTCCAATGGCCTCCAATATTCTTTTTAGCCAAATCACTTGTGAGGTTGTTATAGAGGCTACCATATATTCAGCTTTGGCTGAAGATTGATCCACACTATATTGTTTTTTGGACAATGATGAAAACATCACAAAAGCCTTTTAAATTCACCTTGAAGTTCTTCTCAAATTTGATTCCAAACTTAATTGTGCCAATTATATACCTTAGCACTCTTTTTCCAACACCAAAATGTTTTTGACTTAGACTACTCATGTACCTTGAAAGTAAACTTGCGGCATACACGATATCCGGCCTTGTAGTGGTAGGGTAAAGCAAGTTACCAATCAAGCTTCTATAGATAGTTTCATCCACCTTCTTTTCTCCATCATTCTTCATCAATTTCTCATTGCAAAAAAAAAAAAAAAGGGGATTTTCCACACTTTTGCATCCAAACATTCTGAATAACATTCTGAATTTCTTCATCACTTTTTCGGCATACTTCTCTTGTGAAATGAATACTCCATTTTCATCTTGATAAATCTCCATGCCAAGAAAGTTATGCAACAAGTCCAAGTCACTCATTTCATATCGTTTCGTCATTTCATTTTTGAATTCTTCAGTCCCTTTTGTGTAGTTTTCCATGAATACGAAATCATCAACATATAATGTAACAATGAGGATATTGGAATTACTTTGATTCTTCACATACAAAGTTGGCTTCTTGTTGCTTCTAACTAATCCATATTTGTGAAAATAGCCATCAATTTGACTTATATCATGCTTGCGGTGTTGCTTGAGCCCATACAAAGCCTTTTTTAGCTTGTGCACCTTGTCTTCTTCTCCTTTTATTCCAAAGCCTTAAGGTTGTTCAACGTACACCTCCTCTTTCAATTCTCCATTCAAAAAGGCTGATTTTATATTTAGTTGGTATGGCAACCAACCTTTTTGAGCCGCAAGAGCAATGAGTACTCTTATGGTGTCTAGGTGAGCAACCGATTCAAATGTTTCATCATAATCAATTCCGGGCTGTTATGCATACCCTTTCACAACCAATCTTGCTTTGTTTCTTTTGAACGATCCATCCACATTGTGTTTCACATTGTAGACCCACTTCACACCAATCACATCCATTTCTTTTGGTCTTTCAACTAGCTCCCAAGTTTTGTTTTTCTCAATAATTTCAATTTCTTCTTCCATTGCGTACTTCCACTTCTTTCATGGCTTCTTCAAAAATTTTGGGCTCAACCATTCAAAAGTTACACCTTCCATAAATATCACTTAGGTCTCGCATTTTCTTGGAGTTGAGCTTAGCGATGATGAATTAAAGCTTGAAGGACTTGAGGAGCTGCTAGGTGATGATGGCAAGTGAAGGAGTTGCTGTTCCTTCTTAACTTGACCCTAGAGTTGCTATCACGTTTTCTTTACCGGGTGCCATCTGATTAGGACACGTGCCCTTATTCTAGCCGCTGGTTATTTTTGGTGATCAATATAAAAGGGTTTTTCCTTTTATTCTCTAGGGTTAACATTTAGATTTGTGAGGCCACCTTCTTCTTCGTTTTGCTTCTCTCTCAAACTAGTCTAGGGTTCTTCTGAGTTTACTCTGTCTAATCTCCTGTTCGCTGTGGTGTACTGTCTTTTGGTGAGGATAGATATGATTATAAAGGCCTATAACCCTCTGAGTTTCAGGCTTAGGATTGAGAGGTTCGTACGAGTGATTTGTAGTGGTGACTCCAGTGTTCTTTGCCGCTGTAACTTTTGATTGTTGCTTAGTGGAATCGAGCGTGAATCCCTCTAGGGATTGCTCAACGATAGCCTATTCCGGATTCTCCTAAAATGGATTTGGGATTTTCTTCCGGGCCTTAGGGCCGAAAAGACTTGGTGTTTTTTATTCAGCTTTACTATTTTCTTGCGCATTCTCGCTCAAAATCACTACAGTGGTATCAGAGCGTTCTATGAATTGGGTGGAGTGTTCGCAAGATTGAGTAATTCCTTCAGATCGATAGGTACCGGAGTAGTTTCGGATTTGTAAAGGTTGTGCAGATCTTGCGTGGATCCTTGGAGCTCCGTGTTCGCCTAGGGTTCTTGCTTCTGTCTCTCGAAGTTCTACAGAAACCCTAGGGTTTCAGTCTGGTACTATCTTTCCAATCTTTTGTGTGTTTTCATGATAAATCTCAGTTTTAATCATTTTATTATTGTGAGACCTTTCCTTTTCAAACTTCCTTTGTCTTGGGTCTCCTGCGTGGATCCCTGAATATGAGGGAGAGGGTTGTTTCTCATTTTTGTAAAGATCAATTATTGATGCAAGCCAAATGACAGAAAGTGGTTGACAAACAATAGTAAATGTATGCAAATGTACCAAATGATCATAACTAAGACCAATAAGGTTAATGTATATGCATCACAATATTTTAATGGTACAAGTTGGAGCCACTAAAGAACCAATCTCTATCGGCTACACCATTTGAAGATGAATCGGGACCCAGTGATATCCATATTAAGGACAAACAACCTTAATGGACAACATTGTACTAGGCACGGGGTAGGCAAGCTACAAGAACTTGATGAACAAAGTTAATCGTGGGTGAAGTTGTTAAACAAATGAATATTGAAATGATCATGTGATAAGCGTAACGGATAGGAGAGCCACAATGTTAGTCGAAGTCACATGATTATCAACTCGATCCATAAAGCAATGGTATGAAATTTACAAACGTCAATGACGAGCGTAAGAGAACATTGCATAATAAAATGGCCAGTGTCAATGATGAGCGCCATAACATTAACCCATGCCAGTGGAAACCAATACATCTTCAAAGATGCATTTCTAATCTGCTTATTGCAACTAGCACAATGGAGATGGTATTGTTATCTTCAAGATTCAATCTTATTCGAAATCAGCAAACATCGCCCAAATTGATAAGTATTCCATGACCTTATTCAAAATCATTATACCTTTGCCGAAGTATAATTCGCATAGAAAAACATGTTGACATATATGTCTGTTTATGTTTGTAAAGGTAAACGGGAATATCTTTCAACAATCCTTATTTAAACATACATCTCTTTTTCAGTTGTAGGCTTGCTTAATTCCATCAAAATGTAAACACCCATGTCTATTTATAACATACTTATCTTTTAACAAGTGCTTATAAATAGACATTTGTTTTTCAGTATGTCAATTTCCAACAAAAATAAACGCTTATGTCTATTGATAATAAACATGTCTTTAAACAATCTCTTTGTAAACAAACGTCTCTTTTTCAGTGGTAGGTATGTCTATTTCTAATGAAGTATAAACACCTATGACCATTATAAACAGACATATCTTTCAACAATCTCTATTTAAATAGACTTTTCTTTTTTAGTGCTAGTTATTTCTAAGTCCAACGGAATATAAACACTCATGTTTGTTAACAGACATATTTCAACAAGTTTATGTAAACAGACACATCTTTTTACTAAACAAACATATATGTTTCTACCAAACAAAAATAGACGCATGTATTTCCTGTTTATTTTGAATCATAAACAAACATGTCTGTTTTCATTGCTACACGCACTCTGTGTATGTCATCAAGCCGTATGGTATGAGTAAACTGGCTCCTGTCACAAACAACCCCTTTCAAGAAACAAAATTCAACTCAACACCCATAAAAGCATTTACATTACAAGTGCCATTTTTTTGTACATTCGAAAAAGGCATAAACCTCAACATGAGACATTAGTTTATAAAATATAAGGTTCATAGTCTAGTGCAAATAAATGGGCGCCAACTTTGTTCTCCACATCGCAATGTGCTGGTTTTGTACAAGTTTCGAATTGAGGCCCACATAGAGAATTTCTATATAATGGTAAATATTTCACAATCATCATTGTAAAATATGGTAGAATATGAATTAAATATTTGAGTGTATCTAAGTTTGCAAGACGCATTTGACATGTAAAGTATCAGAATCTATACTCACGAAGTAGTTTGTTGCTCCATATCTTACACCTACATGATTGGAAAAACTTCATTGCCAACAGCTATGGCATCATACTCTCCAAAAAAGTGTGTAGCTGCTCATTGATAAGAGATGTCATGACTGGGTCGAAGGCATACACATCTGAGTCTACAAAACATACCTCCACAGAAAGCTAGTGTTGGTTCTGGCACACAGGTATGTACAGATGTGTACAATCATGCCATTTCTTCGGTACTTTTGGTACATCTCTATTTACATGCACAGTAAGATAGTTTGGTACCTCGTAAGCATCTCCCTGGTCATGTGAATCAAGCAATGCCATCCCCAGTAGATTATGAAAATTCAAGTCCAATATGGCCACTTGATTGTTTAATGTATTCAGAAAGTGCTATGCCCTCAGTCGAAGCAAGTGTATCGCCAAGTCAACATGTTGTATAGTGATTAGCATCATTGCCAATCATTGCCAATACCTACAAGCACAATGAATGTGTAAACAATATTAAAATTTTCAAATAAATATATAATATTTGATAGATAGTCACTTTACGCTGCTATCCAACCATCGTCCTGGAAGCAACAAGGTATCGAACCAATCTTTTGTATCCTTGAGCCTGCAAATGCTGACTTAGAGTGAACCCAGGCATGTTAACGTGTCATGGAATAAATAAAAAAAAAACTGCAAATAAATAAATAACTCAATCCCATACTAGCAATATTTAAAGTCAAGTGCATGCTAAAACAATCACTTTACCCTGGGCCGAGTTGTAGATACAACTTCCTAAAATGTAGATCCAAAGTGGCGTCAACCTTCAAGAAAACATCAAATCTTGTACCATCTACAAATTTTTGCTTCCTAGAGAAATCACATGATGTGATGTTTTAACAAACCGTTTAGACTTATATACTCTTTTTGTGCTTAAACCTATACTAACACTTGTGCCATCATGCACTAATTGCTCTGTTGACTCATGATCATCCAAATGCTGTGGCTAATAAGGCGTACCTACATCCATTCCATGCTTTTCTCCCTCATCGAGCCCCCGATCGACGACATCTCTAGTATGCACATTACTACCTACTTCCTCCCCTGTCTCTTTCTCACTATAATTGACATGTCACGTTTGTTAAGTACATTTTGATAGATTTCTTTATCAGCTAATGTCCAAATTGCCTTTTGAATCTGTGCCTCTTAGCATTTGATTTTCCTTTACAACTTGAGCATGCACAATTGAAGGCCCTTCTACCAGAGGTACAACTATATTAATGTGGCCACAATCCTCTGGCTTCTTATCAATAACATCTCTTATCTGTATATCAATTTCTGTAGCCCCTATTGTCTAGGCCAGCCTCTCAATGGCATTCCCGATCTCGGTCTCATTTTCTCCTTCATCAACTGGCCTTGTCTCCCTTTTTATGTTATCCCTCGTGTCTATATGAGCATGCTCTACCTCTGCATGGGCTATATCTTTGGTAGAATGTACACATCTCTCTGCCTCATTTTCCTTCTAAGGCTCCTCTACTCTCTAGCCGGTACATGTTTTCCTCTTCCCAATGCAACATGACTAGCAATGTCTCCCTGGACTTGGTTACTCAACCCATCGTGAGAATTAGAAAACCAGTAGTTATCTCCATCATGTACATCATCATTTCAATTAGAATGATGGACGCAACAACTCTATAATGACATCAAATATGTCCTTCATTTCTTTTCTCATTTCTTCGACCAACTTGGTTAATCTTTTAAGCCAACGATCATGGCCACTAGTAGCATGCTGTGTGCTGGGAGTCTAAAAATTTACGGGATAATACTGTTGTCATGTTGCTTGAGATCTTTTTCTTGCATGCACGGACTACCACGAAACCTGTGGGGTGGAATCTGATTAACGGAGAAGGAATAAAAGAATAACTAAATATATGAAAACAAAAAGAATATCTGTTAACATACATGGAATTTTCCAAATATAACAATACATGTTTAATAAAAGTGTCTTTTTTCTTTACCAAACTAGAATATTGTCTAAATGGACGTTTCAAATTAACTCATCTGTCTGTTTTCTTTAACAGGCACTTAGTTTATCCTAAAAGACATGTTTGTCTGGCTAATTTATACATGCCTGATAGAAGGCTGATATATTGCACATGCTGAGATTAACATATATCAGACATTATCTCACGTCTAACATGAAGTCTAATTTATTGTATGTCTAATAGAAGCCTCATTTCATCATGCTTTTGTTGCATGTCAATTTACAAAACCTTGATCCATTGCCCAACTGAAGTCTACTTTATTATCTAACATTAGTCTAAAAGGAGCATGGTTTAAAAGGAATAAAACACAACTCTATGGTTGTAGATACTTACATCTAAGTCAGGCACCTGAGGGGTTTCTCTATCTATATGGCCATTTTGTGGTTCAAAAGGTTCTTCATGATCAGGGGTATTACCTTGATATATAAAAGCTTTGGGGCTAATATCCTGTTCTCTAGATACATGAGGCAGAATATACATTGCAATGCCAAGAGTTCTAAGTATCTGAAACGCCACTAAATCTTTGATACTTCTTTAAAATGCTGAAATTAAAAAATTATATAAATAAGTGGGGAATTTTTTTTTAAATAACATTTTATTGCTCAACAATTAAATAGAAATTTAAACAGCTCCAAATAAAACCATTGCCGACAATTAACAAAATATTCTAACTTTGAAATAATAACGTCTTCAATTATTCGAGCGGACAAATATTATTTAACAATCAAATAGAAATTTAATTCCTCAGTTGCCACCGCTGATCGAGTCATTGCCAACTCGAGAACTTGAAATGATTTGAAATAAGTAGTGAGTGTTTCGGAGAAACACTCAATAGATCCCGCGCACTAATCTTTAAACATGCAATACATATTATGAAATTAAACACATGTGCACATGCAATTAAATATGTGGGCTTGCCTTTTCAAACAAGCTAATTATCTATACTGTTGGCCGGTTAAAATGATGAGTTAAGTCTGTGGGTTTTTGATTAAGGTGAGCTATACTATGCGCATACATTCCATATTCATGAAGCACATTGCATATACATAAATCATAACATGTATTTGTCTAAAATTTCTTAATGCTAGTGCACACATATCTTTGAAACAACTTTAGTAAAGGAATCTACATTAATATTTTCTTTTCCCTCGAGTTTGAGCTAAAAGGGCAGCCAAGTTTATGTTAAATCATGCCTCTTGTCTATCAAAATAATTAACAATGCAAGTTAGAAATCTCAAAAATAATTAAAACTAAAACCAACTAAAAGTATAAGAATAAAATCATAAACTTCAGAAAATTTTGGTTCAAAAGGCAACTTTATAAAAATTCTAGGACTAAAGTAAATTTTCAATATCTTGGAGATTGAAATGGCGTTTTTGAAAACTTTGGTCGCTAAAACGAACCAAATAATAAATTCCAGGGCTGGAATCAGATGGGAACAAACTTTAGGGACTGAAATTGACTTGACTGAAAGCTTTGGACTCACTTAAACAAAATAAAAATTAGGGGCTGAAATACCAAATATCAAAATTGGGACCAAAAAGAGCAAATTCATATTTAATTAAAAATCACAATCCCTAGGACTCTCTATCCCAGTTTGAACAAAAAAGAGAATCGAAGAGCAGATGGCGTCGAGCTCCACTGGGCTTGATCGCCAGCGAAAGAGAAAGGGTGACGATGGGTGGCTATGCCGGCAATGGATTTCAATGGAAGCTGGTTTATGAATTGGGTTCGAGCGAGATGGAAACCAATGGGGTCGAGTAGAGAGGTTGAATAAGTTTGAAGTGGGTCTAAGAATCCAACCAAGAATTGTCGTTTCCTGGGGGGTTCAAGGGGTTCGAGAGTTGATGCAGCCAAAATGGGTTCAAGAGATCGAGAGTGGTTCAAGAGGCAGAAGAGTTCGCGATGGAGTTTGGCACGGTGGGTTCAAGGAATTTCCGGCAAGGCCTGACTAATGTAAATCACGTGTTCTATGGCCTTTATGTTGGGTTGTTGATAACCAATAAACCCGAGACAGTGATGAAAAGGACCTAAATGTAAATAAGTAATATTCAGATTCTTGAAAAGCCTAGGACTGAATTTTGTAAACCATTCCACAATTTGGTAACCAGATAACTATCCAATTTAGAGGTATTAAACAAATCAATTAGTTGCTCAAATGGCTGGATTTGACACATTTTAAATTATCTTGGGTATCTTGGATAATATTTGTTTATCTTATCTTAATATGATTTGAATTTGAATTATGTTTTTCCTCCCTATAAATGCCTGATTTGTCTTTTGGAAAAATACTGCACACAGTACACAGTTTTTTCCCGTTTTGGGTTTCTGCGTCAATTCTGGTGTTATTTATTTTCCGCATATATACTCAAGCTAGACAAATCTAAGTCACGTCTATTTTACACCAGATTAACTGTTTAAGTAGTTAGATAGTATATCCTGATTAGAATCTAGATAACTACCTATTCACAATTGATATCAGAGCAGGTTCATTTAAGTTATTAGTGAGATCAGGTTCATCTAGACATGGGTATATATTTTATTAAACGACCTATCCTAAACGGTCTAACTATGCATACCGGAAAGTCCACATGCAAAATTACATTCAGTCTATTAATAATAGGGTTTGGATTTCTATTTTTACTAGTTACACAACGCCTACTATCACTGTGGCAGATGGTAGTATGTCTACTAAGCCTAAGACTCAATTTACTACTAAAGAAACTAGTGCATGTGGTTGGAGTCCTAAATCTTTAAATGCTATATTTTTATTTATAGATCAATCTCAGTTCAGACTCATTACTAATTGTAGGATAGCTAAGGAAGCTTAGGATATTCTTTAAGTTACTAATGAATGAACAACTGCACTCAAGTCATCAAGGCTTCAGATGCTCACTCTTGAGTTTCAGGAAATCATGATGAAGGACAATGAAGACTTGAAAGACTACTACGCTAGATTGAATGAAACCATCAATCAAGTAAAAGCTTTGGGAGAGACATATTCTGAGAAGAAGATTATCAAAAAGATACTCAGATCTCTGCCAGACAAATTCCACATAAAGGTTTCTACAATTGAAGAAAGAAAGAATCTAGAGGAGATGAGGTTGAAAAGCTTGTAGGATCCTTGATGACTTATGAGTTGAAGTTATAAAAGAGGAAAAAAGGATAAGAAGTCTGGGATTGCATTCAAGAGCAAGGTGGAAGATTTTGAAACTGAGGAAGAAATTGAGAGTGAAGAGAACATCGCATGCTTTACCAAGCAATTCAAAAAGTTTTGAAAGAGCAAACAACAAAAGGGTAGGAATTTCAAAAATCGGTACAGGCCTCAAAGATCTTATCAAATAGAAAATCAGAATCAAGATGGAAAACAACCAAATCAACAGAAGACATCTAGCTATAGAAAATCCAAAGGTAACTCTTTCTCTACAGCACAACCTGCTAGCAGAATAAGGTACTGGAAATGTGAAAGATACGGCCATATTGTAGCAGAATATCCAAATGCCGAGAAAAAGAAGAAAAGCAAAAAGGCTATGAAAGTTACCTAGAGTAAAGACAAGAATGACATGTCTGGATTAGCAACAGAGACTTCATCAGAAGAACAAATTACTATTCTGATAGCATATGTCCCGCCTCAACCCAGTTCTCTGAACTATCTCACTGCTAACACTGCGAAAACATATATAAGTAAGGAGATATCTTGTCCAAAATGCGCAGTCTTATAAAGTCAACTTGCTGGAGAACAAGATAAATATGACATGCTTCATGTCTTGATGGAATTATTTGATGATGAGAAGAAGGATCTATACAAATCTATTGAATAAAAAGACAAGCAGATCAATCAACTAACAACTAATTTAACAACTCATCTAGAGCATGCCAATGAAATGATCAAACAGTTAACAATTGTAGCCGTAAGGTTGAATGAAGTCCTAAAAGATGGAAGACCTTCAGGAGGCACAACTGGACTAGGATATAAAGGAAAAGGTAAAGCTATCTAATAGATAGTTTTTGTGAAAGAATCAGGAAAGAACTTCCAAAAGAGCCTACATGACAAAAACATAATTCTGGACCCAAGTAGGATACGTCTGGACACTCTTCGAGTAAAATTGTCCAGAAGAACAGTCCACCAAAGTAGAAATAGCAGAATACTAGAAACCAAACTATTACTGTCAAACTACTTCAAAACTCCAATGTGTATGGTAAGGTCAGATAGGTAAACTGTAACCTTTGTGGTTGGTCATGATGTTTTTAATTGTCAAAAATACATAAACTTGATCAACACACACAAAGTTAAAATACCTAAAGCAAAAGGTAAAGTGAAATAGGTTTAAGTGAAAAAGGGTGAGTACAAAAGCTATGTTGTTTGACTTTCTTTAAGTGTTTTAATATCTAATACTTGGTATTTTGATAGTGAATATTCTAGACACATGACAATTGACTTAGGGCTGCTGTCCAATTTCCAAAAAGATGAAATAGGTATAGCTACATTTGGAGAAGGACTTTAAGCTCACATTGAGGGATCTGGAAATATCTGCATTGAAAGTTTATCCACTCTAAATAATGTTTTATTTGTTTCTAGTTTGAAAGCTAATCTTTTGACTATTGGTCAATTGTGTAAGGGAAATCGTAGAGTACTCTTTTCTAAAATTGAGGGTAAGGTTTTTGATCTTGATACTAAATCAAACTTGCTTGGGAAAACTTTACTCAGAGGTGTTAGGTCTAGTGATAAACATTATATACTGAATCACAAGCTTACTTGCAAAATTACTAGTAATAACCCTGTAAAACTTTGGCACAAAGATCGGGTCACATAAACTATCAAAGTCTACTCAGATTGGCCAAAAGTGGAGTTGTGAGAGGTATTCTAGAATTGAAAATCCCTGAAAGCACATGTAAACCATACCAGAAAAGTAAGCAAATCAGGAATTCACACAAAGCAGGTCAGCACCTATCTACCTCGAGCATTCTTGAACTCATACACATGTATTTCATGGGTCCAATCCAAACTAAGAGTATTGGTGGTAAGAAGTACATTTATCTCTGTTTTGATGATTTTTCTATATATATGGGTTGATTTCATTATAAAAAAATCTGATACATTTGATAGATTTTTTGTTTTGTTCCAGAAGCTTTCAAATAAGAAATTTGATGAGGGTGTTACATTGAAGAAAATCAGAAGTGATCATGGTAGAGAATTTGATTATTCCAACTTTTCTCATTTCTGTGAAAAATATGGTGTCATGTATGAGTTTTCTACACCTAGGGCCCCTGAACAAAAATGGTCTAATTGAAAGAAAAAATAGGAACCTATAGGAAATTACTAGAGTTATGCTAATAGTAAAAAATTACCTGCTAAGTTATGGGCTGAAGCTAGAAACACTGCATGTTACATCATTAACAAAGTAACACTTAGACCTGGGGCTAATCAGACTCCATATGAAATTTTAAAAGGCAAAAAACCTATGTTGAGCTGTTTTCATGTTTTTGGTAGCAAATGCTAGATCTTGAATGAGAAAGACCATCTAGGAAAGTTTGATGACAAATCTAATGAAGGAGCCTTTGTTTGATATTCGGAGAAAAGTAGAGGTTACTGAGTCTATAATAAACATACCCAGAATATTGTTTAGTCCGTGAATGCTAAAGTTGATGATACTGCTAACTACTTTAGTTATTCCCAGGAACCTGAAATTGATAATCTAGAAGTCATTACAGGACAGAATCAGACTGACAGAACTGAGTCAGGGCACATCTCAACTCAGTCAGCCACAGCAAGGCACGGAGATCTTGAACGAGATACATCTAGCTGAGGTTAGAATGAACAGGGTGCAGAATCTGAATCCAAATTAGAACAAAAACCTAAATCAGAACCATAACAAGAACCTAGTAGACAACCATCTACTAGAATTTAGAAGGTACATCCAGTTGACAACATCCTGTCTAGAAAGAAGGGATGGTGACTATAAAAAGGTTTGCACAAGAATTTGATCACATGTGCTATATCTCACTGCTTGAACCTAAAAATGTGAAAGAAGCTTTACAAGATGAAAATTGGGTTCGCACAATGCAAGAAGAGATAAATCAGTTTGAAAAAAATCAACCTTGGGAAAGAAATCAAGTTTGGGAATGAATGCCAAGACCCTCTAATAGCAACGTTATTGGAACTATCTTAGGTCTTGAAAAACAAGTTTGAAGAACAAGGTAAGATCATCAAGAACAAAGCAAGACTTGCGGCTTAAGGCTATACCCAGATAGAAGGTACAGATTTTAATGAGATATTTGAACTAGTAGCCAGACTTGAGTCAATCGGATTACTACTTGCAGTAGTATGTCATGTGGATTTCAAGCTATATTAGATGGATGTGAAGAGTGCATTTTTGAATGACATTCTAAATGAGGAAGCATATGTGGAGCAACCACCAGTATACAATGATTCACAGAATCCTGATCATGTATACAGGTTGAGGAAGGCTTTATATGGCTTAAAACAAGCTCCTAGAGCTTGGTATGAAAAAGTCACCATAGTCCTTCTTGAACAATGCTACAAAAGAGGAGGTACTGACAAAACCTTACTCGTCAAGCAATTAAAGAAGAAAATCATTGTTGCTCAGATATATGTGGATGACATTGTATTTAGATCAACATCAAAAGCCAAGACAAAAGAATTTGTCAGGACAATACAAACAAAATTTGAAATGAGCATGGTAGGTGAACTTACATTCTTTCAGGGATTACAAGTGAAGTAGGACATATCTGGCATATTTATCTCTTAGAGAAAGTATGTGAAAAATCTGGTCAAGAAATTTGGCTTGGAAGATTCTAAGTTGATGAGAAATCTATTGGCTACTAATCTGAAATTGTCAAAGGATGATCATGCAAAGGAGATAGATCCTACTTTATATCGTAGCATGATTGAGAGTTTACTCTATTTGATAGCAAGCAGGCTAGACATATCCTTCAGCATAGGTATGTGAGCAAGATATCAGTCAAAGATGATTGAGAGTTTACTCTATCTGACAGCAAGCGAGCCAGACGTATCCTTCAGCGAAGGTGTGTGTGCAAGATATCAGTCAAAGCCGAGAGAGACACATCTGGCTGCTTTCAAAAGGATTATCAGATATTTTAGTGGAACTACAGTGCTTGACATATCGTTTTCTAAGGATACCAATGCTAATCTTGATAGATATTCATATACAAATTGGGCTGGATATGTTGATGACAGAAAGAGTACTTTTTGTATGTCATTCATGTAGATATTAATCAAATCAATAATATATGAGAAGGATATCACTGAAATACCCAGAAGAGGAAGCATCTCAAAGAGATCAGTTAAAAATCGTTCTCCTTATTCTACAAAGATAAACTGCATAAAATAAGGATAGAATACATCTTGCCTACTTTGCATATAAGGGGTTGCTGATTGAGAGTCATAATTTTGATATAGACCTATGGTCAGTATCTACACTCTTTGTTGGCACTACAATGGAATAACAATGTCTAAGGGGCAGAGTCCGTAAAGGAAAAAGCTATCAGTCAACCAAGTGTTTGAGTGCCTGCAGCTACCTTTACCATAAGAAGACAATGCTTAAAATTATAGAAAAAGTCAAGCAAGTTGACGACTTAAAAGTTGTATTCTTTTTATAAGAGTTGTTTAGATGATGATCGGTCTTCTCATTCATCACTCATAAGGCTCAACAAGTTAGGTCCTCACAAAGTTCAAAGTGGAGTCAGGATTAACCATAAAAGATAAATTCAAAATAAATTTCTTCCATTTGAACAGTTCTATTTGCTCAATATTTCATAGTGTGAACTTCAACGGACATTTTGGAAAGTATTCAGTAGTGAAATTAAATTGCTGTTGGTTCATTATATGTGCATATGTTTACCTATGCACATATTGCTTAGACACATATTGTACTTTAGTTGATGGGTCAACTAGCATGCATCTGGCTGAGCTTTGTGGCAATTTATGGCAATTTAAAATTTCTAACGAGTAAATTTTTAAAACTGACATTCGGAAACTATTTGGTTTCCCTCTATTTATATAAACTTCCATCTTTTTTGTATAAACCCTATCTACTTCTTAACTTCAAAAATTTTCTCTCTAAAATTTCTAACTACTCTCAAAATTCTTTGAGCTTTTCTTGTGTACTTTTTTGAATCCACTCACAGAAAGACATAGTCGGAAAAGGGAAATGCTAAAGTCTGATGAAGTAGAAGAATATCCAAGAAATCAATAGCAGATGTAGGCACTTCATAGACAGTTGAAGCCCAGTTCAACATCTGAAACCAATTCCCGAGGAAGCGTCACCAGTTGAAATTAATCCGACGCCGATCACTCAGGTTCTAATGGCACAGGAGCTTTATCGACTTGTTCCTCTCACTGCCATGGTGTTGTATGTCCCGCTCGAGGAGCAGAATGAGCCAGAAGTCCCAATTCAAAATCCACCGACCGAACCTATTCAATAGCCACAACTACAACTAGAAATTCCTAATCCACCAAAAAACAGTATCGCAGAGGTAGAAGTTCAAAATCTGACGATTCCAGAGGAAAATGCAATCCCAGAATTTCATCTTCCTTAGAATCAGCATGAGAATCCTCAACCAGAGGTTCATCGGGCTGTAATTTTAGAGAAAATTCCCAATATGCAAGACATTCTACAATATATCGCTAGGGAGCATGAAAACCCTAGGGAAATTGGGAAAAATCAAATGCGGGAGGAGAAGACTCTGGAGAAGGTTGCTAATTTGCAAAACCACAAAAATCAA
This sequence comes from Nyctanthes arbor-tristis, assembly GCA_963692815.1. Lineage (NCBI taxonomy): Eukaryota > Viridiplantae > Streptophyta > Magnoliopsida > Lamiales > Oleaceae > Nyctanthes > Nyctanthes arbor-tristis. The sequence goes on from CAVNYN010233558.1 coordinate 16,820, forward strand.
CTTCAAATGAGGGTAAACTAGACAAATCCTCATAGCATGTTGCGGAGGATTTTGAAGAAGAAGAAGAAGATCTGAAAATTTTGAGAATCCTAGATCAAGATTATCTATACCAGATTGAGAGTAGAAGTCCAAACAGCCATGATATACATTCTAATAAGGATAGTGATTATCAGTTGGAGGAGGAAGAAGAAAGTTCGGATGACTTGTTTGAGGGTTAGAAAAATTTGATGAGTAAGAGAAAAAGAGAAAGGAAGACATCACGAAAGGAAAACATATCATGCCAGATTTACAAACCAGAAGACAAGCAGTACGAAGATCAACAGGGATCCGCATTGGGAGTCCCAAAAAACCATCTCCATCAGAATCAGATGAGCAAGAGCCAGTCAATCTGGATGTGTCTAGCGAGGAGTCCATTGCCAATGAATCCAATCCAGGCTAGATTCATCCTGATCTAGATGATTTCAAACCTACAAAAATCAGAATGGTAAGAGGTTCCTTTACCTCCTGCAATTACTGTTTTCATGATAAAAGACTGCTCAGTTATTCACAAATTTTGTGAATTTTAGAAAATTTACTTATGAAAGGAGGATAATGATTTCTAATTTTGAGATGAATGGGTTAGATAAGTAGGATAAGTCTTTTAATCTAGAAAAATTGTTTGACTGCGATAGGACTGTCAATGAAACACTGGTAAAAGAGTTTTTGGCCAATATCCTTCAGAAATTTGTAACCTGGCTGTCTGTTTACTAAAAAGATTTATGCTAGGAGGAAGATGGTTAAGTTTATTGATAAGAGTTTGAGGAAATCATGGTAACCACCTGGCCGGCTAGGAGATCAGAAATACCCTCAGCCAGTATGAACCAAAAATACAAATTTCTTCACAAGTCTATGATGACAAATTTAGATCTTCTCACTCACAAAACTAAAACCAACAGACCTTGAGCCATGCTAATTTTTTAGCTAGGAACTAAACAAGAAGTAAAGTACAGGAAGAAATTTTTTGACATCATAAAGGGCTGCATCTCTGGAAGTGATCCTAGGAAATCTAAGACTTACAAACTACCATTCTCTTGGGTGATCTACAACTATTTGAAGGATCAGGGGAATAAGGATAGATATCGGAATCAGTGGTTCAAGCCAGTTGATCAACTCAGAAGGGATCACTGCTTCAAACTCATCTAACCTCCTACCAGATCACTATCTTCCTCTAGCACAACAGATATTCAAGCATATGTTTCACTCAAGCAGGACATATCCTATATCAAGAAAGAATTAAATCAACTTAGGGAACATGTGACTGATCTTAGTACTTTACATAAGTCTTTTGTTAAATGTTTTGATCCTTTGTGTAGTTTAATGGGGCACTATTTATTGTTGAATGGTCAAACATTTACATACAAGGATACGGACATCAATAGGTTTCTCAAGAGATTGTTGGTACAAAATATCTTGCATTACTAGCATTCCTAATTTTTACCCAAGTGTCAAAATTGTATTACAAAATTTGCATGACTTGGCTTACGTGTGATATTTTGTTTAGCATGCAAATTTTATGTCTTGGCTGAAAAGTAGGTGTTGGGGGTGTGTGTACACTTGCTTGTGGCTCAAGATATTTTAAATACATGCAACTTCTAAGTTTCCTAGTTTTTATGGTCTTGTAGTTGCCATATTTAACTAGGTTATACTTCTATGCATGTTATGTTCTAATAGAATAAGGAAAGTATTGTGTTTATGGTAAACTAGAATTCTAACTTTCCTTATCTTTATTTCCTATATGTATATGGTAACTTTAACTCTTGTCTTGCACAAGAATTCAAAGTGTATCTTATATATATGTGTTCTCTTGTAGGTCGAGAGGTACCACTCCAACGAGTGAAGGATTCGTGCATTATTCTTTGAAGCTCAACTGAGAAGAAAAGCAAACACACTACCATACCCGCGAGACTAGTTATTGCAATCGGACTTTTATGCCTCAAATTTTGTTTGTCTCGACTACCCTTCATAGTGCGCTTGTAGGTGACAGACATACGTGTGAGGGACTTATTCACACGGGGTTGAAGTGGTTTAAGAGTTCAAGTGTCCCAAGATGAGCTCGGGAGATATCTAGGAGCTTGATGTACGTTTTGAGAGGAGTGCGTGAGAAAGAAGGAGCAACAAGAGTTGTCAACATGTCAAAAGGTGAAAACGGGGAGTTCTTTTATAAAGGTTTTCCTTTTGAGTGTTTAGTGCATATTGTGATATCACTAGTCATCTTTCTCTGTACAGGACTTCCCAAAGTGTTAATGGATTGGTTGTCCCGTCGCAAGGGTATCGCAATTTTTCCCGTTTTGGGTATCTGCGTCAACAATTCTGGTATTATTTATTTTCTGCATACATACTCGAACTAGACATATCTAGGTTGTGTCTATTTTACACCAGATTAACTGTTTAAATAGTTAGCCAGGATACATCCTAATTAGAGTCTAGATAACCACATATTCAAAACTTGGCTTCTACTGTCCTTCAATTAAGATCACTAGTTCCTTTTAACATTTTACTAATGGAGTAGAGTGATAGAAGGGAGAAATTTGATTACCTGGCCCATCTTTAGGATATGAAAGACAAACTGATAATGCTTTTGGTAATTTTCTCTGTTCTTTGGCTTCTGAAGATATGTAGATTGTTTTGAGAAGGAAACAACGAGAGGAATTTTCGATGTCTTGGATATCTTGGTAAAAATTGAAAATTTATAGGTTTCAAATATCTTCTTCTAAACATTAATGAGGTTTGATTATTTTGGTGGATACCAAATTCATTATTCTTCCCTACTTTTAGACGCTACAATTTTATGAGGGATATGCTCAAAGAAATCTGCTATAGTATGTTATGTCCTCTATCAAGGCCATAGTTTACAATTTTCAAACCCATTAGCAAATTGGAACTTTATGCTTAATGATCTATGAGAAAATTAATGCTCTAAATCTAATGGATATCTGTTCTCAATATTAAGGCAACTTTTTTTTGACAAACATTTGAAGTTATTCTATGATTCGTGCTCACTAGAAGAAAATGGGTCTTTTACCTACACATAAAATAGCCGCACATACTATGTGTGGGTATTTAGCCACACATTATTTTAATATGTGTGGGTAATTTAATAAATGTACTTCATTTGTTATTTGACATTTATTATGTGTACGTAAATGTTTTTTGCTACATATAAATTTGGAGGGAAAAAAACCGCGTTTTTAGAAATTAGTAGGAGTGTATAATTTTTTAATAAAATTGATGTGGCATTTATTATTACTTTCATTACCTAAACATAAGCATACATATTATTTATGTGTGGGTAATTATTCAAAATTTATATACAGTAAATGTTTACCTGGCTCCAATGTGGTGCTTAGTCACAACTACTTACAAGATAATTGCAAAACCAAATTTGCATTACCCACACATAATTATAAACATTATTTATGTATGTGTAATGCTTCAAGCTTTATATATATATAGTGCTTGTATAGTTACAATGTGGCGTACGATCATCATAACTTGTAGGATAATCGTAAAACCGTATCTACATTCCCTATACATAAATATGATTTTTTTTTATGTGTGGGAATATTTAAAGTTTTATGTACATTGACGTAGACACTCCTACGCTCAACAATTCTCAGAAATGTGACACACAAATATACAGATTTAACTCAACAAAAGAACTTTCTTTTTCTTATTCAAAAACAATCAAGAACCCTATGATGCATGAAAGCTGAAATAAATAGATTGCTCACACATGCTATATGCATTTAATGGGCCGGGCGCATAGGAATCGTATTAAACAAAACAAAACTAAATACCCAAAGCAAATAATCGACTAAAAATCGAAAAATGCAATATAATTTTGGAAAAAAAAATGATATTAGCATTGGCAAAGCTGCTGATTCGATTCGTCTCATCTGAGGAACCGCGAATACGACTCGAGTTTGGTGCCTGCCTCTGAGGAACTGGGTTGCCGTCCTATAGCTCTGCCTCTTGTCGTCGTCTCACCAGTCGAGTCCCCATGGTCGCTAGTCGGCAGTCACTCACACGAAGCAGCATCGAAACCTCAGGTAAGCTTACCCTAATTCCTAATTCCCAATTGGTGTTTGGAAATTAAATTATTATTAAATCAAACACAAATCCTTCAATTCGTTTAGCATTCAACATGATTCGTTCAAGTGTGGTGCTTAGTCTTTTGATTCTCACTTTGTTGGCCACCCGGTCCGTCCCTGTTAGCTCTCAGCCGATCATAGTCCAATGTAACAAGGTCGACTACTTCCACAAATGCACTGCTGCGTACCGTCTGAAACTTAAGACTTCGTATTGCAATAAAACACTGGTCGATTTCGTTTGCACTTGCGTCGAGTTGCCACCAGCGTCGGTAGCCAAAGGGAGAAAGGCAATGCAGCAACCATCTTCAGTTCGCTAAATCTGTGAATATAGATTTTAGCATCTGGTGAGGCTTTGTTCTTTTTGTTTTTAACGATGATGATGATGATGATGATGATTATTATTATTATTATTATTGTCCTTAATTTATCTTAAAAATGAAGAACGAAAATGAAGTTCTTACCTTGCTCCCAAAAAAAAAAAAATTGGTGTTTGGAAATTGCTTATCTTCTTCATATTTACTTGTTTCGTGCTTTTCGGAGTTAGTCTATTTATCCTATGAATTAACCTATTTCTCTACCTGGTGAACAAATCAAAATTGCAATATATGGCAGTTAATTTTCTTAGAATATATTCAAAAAAATTGCAACCACTTCCTACTTGTTTATTAAGGAATGTGTGATATGTTCGAAAGGATAATGCTTGAATGATTCCATCCTCGTATGCTGATGATATATGAAATCATGGACTAAAGTGAAATTATGATATCCTTTATTTGGAAAATGGCCACTTCTCCCAAGTTAATATGTTGCTTTTGTCCGGCGCCATTCAGACAGTTCCTTGAGGCTGTAATCAATATGAAGTTTGATGATGAGTCAAATTATGCCAAGCTGATATCCTTCTTTGAAACACTTATTGAAACTCACTCAGACTAATAAGAATTGATGAAGCTTTCAAGTCTATTTATACACTTGCTGGCAGTTAGCTAATAGTTTTGTGAGAATGAAATTGTAAAAAGCATTAATATTTTGAATGTACTTGTAATAGGTTGGGTAGAAACGTGGGAGGCTACATATTAACTTGGAAGTGGATGAACAATCGAAGAAGAAAACATAATTGGGTAGTCTTGCTACCTAGTGGATCTCAGTGTATAAATCGCTTTGTCCAATGAAATAGCAGTGAGTAACTTCTTGCAACATGTATTGGTTCCTTAGAATTCTTGTTTTGTAGCACATGGATTTTTTACACACATGTGTGAACATATGCTTGAATTTGTTTTCTTATGCTGTGCATAATCTGATGGACTGTTATTTGTTACAATCTACTTAAGGACTGAGGTTAGTGTAAAATGTTTGATGGTTTAATTTGCTAGCTGATGAAGTCATAAACCATATAAAAATGATCTGGCTGAAAATGATATGACTTATATACCATCATGTCAGCAAAAATTTTAAGCTAAAATGTACTATTTCTTTATATTTGTAATCTAATATCTATTGCTTTATATTTGTAATCTAATATCAGACATCCACAATCTCCACTGCTGCCTAACATTGTTGACTTCATTACTTTTCCGTGGTGAGTGTTCACATGCATTTTTTAGTTGGTCTTTCGTGTAAATAGCGGCCATTGCCTATTTCTTTTTTTTATTACTACTCTTTAAGATTTTGCTTTCATTTTTTTTTCCCAATTATTTATACTTTATGGAAGTGTCAAGTTGCATAAAACTGATGGAAAACCAAGAAACAGCAATCCATCTTTCTGCAGTACTAATTTTGCCACAAAACTATCCCGTCTTCTCTTCCTCCTGGTATAAAATAGGCAAAAGTAGAAATACCTATCATGGAATAGGTTGGAATTGTGAAATCAAGAGTTGGAGCTCCAGATAATCTTGGGTGATCACTCTCCATTCCGTAGTCCATGGTGGATGGCCGATACTCCATTTCATCCTCCTCTTGATATACATATTCAGGTATATCAAATTCCTTTCTCCTTACATTTTCACACAGAAATTCCAACCTATTCACATACTTCACCTTTCCATACTGATCCCTTGGTTACTGTTTGTTGCCATACTTCTACTATAATTTTGTGATTGATTTAGTTACCATTTTTTTTTTTTTTTGGTTACAAGTATCAATTTCTAATTAAGTGGTTGTAATTACTTTTTGTTATTTGATGTAAGCCTTTTTTTGTTTTTTAACATACATTATCATGCAGAAAATATCATGGCTTGCTTTGACTAAATTTACTTTCTTGCGTATTATTTCTACATTTCTGCATCTAAAGCATGCTCTTGCTCTAACCTTTTTAAATTATTGCATACCATAAGTATCAAGAAGTTATATGAAAACTATCTAGGGCTACTAGTGCCTTATGGTGCCACTAACTTGCCCCACTTCTAAAATTTAAATGATAGAGTTTGTCATACACATTTTATAATTCTATCAGTTTTTGTCACCCTTCCTTTCAGTAGAAGGAATTAAAGGATTATCTTTGAGCTTGATTCAAAACTAACAATAAGGTAACTTTGAATTGCTTTTGATGCACTTTGTTTTAGCACGAAAGATAGGATATACAATCATATTTTAAGCTTGGCATGGGGTTCAATGCGGACGATCAAAATTTAAGCAATTTGCTTGGTGAATATTGGGTACACAGATGAATTTAGTTAATCTATATTCTTTTGTTTTGATTAACCAACTTGGAAATGAAAAATTGTTACTTTCTTGTTTTGCTTCTTGAACGTTAATTAGAAGTTAATTGTGCAACCTTTGTTTTATTTTCAACTTTATAGAATTATTTATTTTCACGGTTTATTGAATCGATTTTATGTAGGATATTCTATAGTAGGAGCATATCAAGTGGCACAATGGATATGAAAAGAAATTGAAGCTCGAGGAAACGAAGCCACCTGTCTCGTCTGTACCATCAGATCACTATTCACGACCTGTCCCCCGTTGATTCACCCGTCCATCTCTCGTCAAAACTATCCCTTCAACTCCTCTTGAGTTTTATCATTCTCTTAATGACTTATGTTGAAACTGCGTAGGACTTGATATGCTTTGTTGATCCACTCTTGAGGTGGGTTTAATTGCGTCGATACTATTGTTCAATTTTGTTGAATTTATTTTTAAACTTTATTAAGATGTTACAATTTTTATTGGATATCGTTGTGTTATGAATGCATTTTTTAATTTTCCAAGTGTTTGGAGTATTTATTCGACCATTTTTTAATTTTGTGTTTAAAATTTTTCTTATAATTTCATAGGGTTTTCTCGTAATATATATATATATATATATATATATATATATATATAGATGTAAATGAAGAAAGGAAAAAGAAAAAGGGAAAAAGAAAAAAGTAAATTATTACCTATACATGAGTAATGTATTAATCACATTTAATTTCTTTCACGCCTACATAAATATATTTTTATAGAAACATATATATTATTACTGACACATAATAAATGACACATCATCCACGTCAGTAGACACGTCATTGTCCACATCAATTGATACGTTAGCGTTGATGTCACATGACATGTCATTGTCCACATCCACGTCTTGCCAAATTAGACACCATGTCATCGTCCACGTCAGCATTGCATATGTGGCCATTAAATTACCTGTATATATTACAATATTTACTTACACATGTATGTGTAGGTAAAAGTAAGCGATTTACCCACACAAAAACTTATGCGTAGGTAAAAACTTTCCTCTACTGACCGATAGCCATACTTGTTGACACTTATATTATGTGTGGTTAAACGTTTTCACCCACACATATTCATATCTTTTCCCACACTTTGTGCAGATAAAACCCCCATTTTCTTGTAGTGGCTTTAGATATTTGCAAGATATTCAAAACCATCAATTGATTCACCGAGTTCTAATAAGAGCGATACAATAGGACAATCCTGATGAAATGTTGGTTGATTTTACCTCCAACTTTACTCGTTTTCTATTCAAGACTTTCGCCTAGTAATTGCTACGTTTCGAGTGTTAGCTGTGTGGAACTTTCTGGGTGTTCAACCATCTAAAAAATCAATATTTCTCAAAGTATCAATCATCCATATGTTGATTACTGGGTGGCTTAATGGCACTTTTGCAAGATTTGTAAGGACAATACCAATTGATATTTTGATATGTTATTTTAATTTCAACGTGCTTTGCCTAGTTAGAGTTACCGATATAAAAGAATTATTACAATATGTGATACCACTTCCCCACAGAATGTTGGATGCATAATGCAAAGTTATTGAAAGATGCCATAAAAAATACGTTAATATGATATTAATGCTCGTTACTAAATTATTAATTATGTGAAGGGATATTAATTTAAACCATGTTACTTTGCTATTATTTTGCATTATGCAAGAGGTTATGGTCATTTTCTTCAAGTATTTCTAATGAACATTTCATGATACTCTGCTTCTATTCTTTTTTCCTAGTATTCCTTATATATATATTTTTTTTCAATTAATAGGCAAGTCAACTATTTATTACCTTTCTTCGATAACAAATTATATGTATGCTTACATCTGCAATTCTATTTTTAGATCAATGTTAGTTATTATATCAATGTATCACCTTATATCCAAGTTAACAAAATACCATATAAGTAAACCTTAATACATATAGTTGAATCAAACATTATCACAAGACAAGAAGGATAAATACCAACTACATTTGTAATATGTTTCTTACAATTTTTGCATGATATATCTGTATCGTATGTTGTCAAGAATTTATTTCAACCTACTACAGGGTAAATCAATTTATTACAAAAAACCAATCGAAATTCAATGGGGTCTTTGTGCAAATGGCCAAGTCAACATAAAACTTTATTTAAGAGGCATACCATTACAAATTTTTAGGTAACTAGCCTCTTCCTCCAAATAATAATAAAATATAATATAAAATATCTAATTTACCCCTTGAAGGAAATAACGTTACTAGTGCTGTTATACAGAACATGTAACAACATTAGTAGCGTTATAACAAACCGATGTACGTTATTCTTTAGTGCGTAACGCCAAGTAAGCAGTTATCTATTTCTCGAGTGATTTCAGAGCTCTCTTTTGTCCACAAGCTCATACAATGGTATAATGACACTTCACTTTCATTAAAGCATGAGGGGATCTATTGGGTTTGGCTAACTTGATGCATCAATACTTTCGACGTATATGTTTAGTTAACAATTTCAACATCTTCCCAACATTTGGAGTGCATTGGCATGATAGCGATGACAAAAACTTAGAATCTCACAAGACATGTCCATCTTGATCCAGGACTAGTTGCTCGGTCTACTAGGAGGGGTTTTGCATTCGTTATGATTATAATAGACTGATGTATGTTATTCTTTATTGTGTAACGCCAAGCAAGTATTTATCTATTTTTCGAGCGATTTCGAAGTTCTCCTTTCTCCAGAAGTTCATATTTATGGTGTAACGTGCTCTTCCGATCTTTAAAGCATGGGGCCTATTAGGGTTGGCTAACTTCATGTTTTAATGCTTTTAACATAGATGTTAGTTAACAACTTTGATATCTCTACATTTGGAGTGCATCGGCATGACAGCAATGATGAAAACTTATAATCTCACAACACATGTTCATCTTGATCTAAGACTCGTTGCATAAACTACTAGGAAGGGGATTCGCATCCGTTATGATCATAACAGACCGATATATGTTAGTCTTTAGTGTGTAACGCCAAGCAAGCAGTTGTCTATTTCTCTAGTGATTTCGGAGCTCTCCTTTCACTAGAGAAATA
>CAVNYN010233565.1:0-14086 GCA_963692815.1 Nyctanthes arbor-tristis
ATTATGAGTGCGATCGAACAAACGACCATTGGAAGATCAAACATATGGATGAAGATATTAGGAATGAAGAATGGTCTATGAAATCAGGTGACGTTGAAAATTTCTAAAGAGAGACAACCTCTCCTCTTACGGAGAGGTTGTACACACATGGCCTCCTGTTATTGAAGGATCAGGGGGTGGTATCATCGATCCATCATTATGAGTGCGATCGAAAAAAACAACCATTAGATGATCAAACATAAGGATGAAGATATTAGGAATGAAGAATGGTCTATGAAATCAGGTGATGCTGAATGAAAATTTCTAAAGAGAGACAACATCCCCTCTTACCGAGAGGTTGCACACATATAGCCTCATGTTATTGGGAGATCAGGGAGTGATATGGATGAAGATATTAGGAATGAAGAATGGTATATGAAATCATGTGATGCTGAAAGAAAATTTCTAAAGAGAGGCAACATCTCCTCTTACGGAGAGGTTGCACACACATGGCCCCCGGTTATTGGGGGATTAGGGGGTAGAGTCCCTCTGATCCCCCAATAACCGGGGGCTATGTGTGTGCAACCTCTCCGTAAGAGGAGATGTTGCCTCTCTTTAGAAATTTTCTTTCAGCATCACATGATTTCATATACCATTCTTCATTCCTAATATCTTCATCCATATCACTCCCTGATCTCCCAATAACATGAGGCTATATGTGTGCAACCTCTCGGTAAGAGGGGATGTTGTCTCTCTTTAGAAATTTTCATTCAGCATCACCTGATTTCATAGACCATTCTTCATTCCTAATATCTTCATCCTTATGTTTGATCATCTAATGGTTGTTTTTTTCGATCGCACTCATAATGATGGATCGATGATACCACCCCCTGATCCTTCAATAACAGGAGGCCATGTGTGTACAACCTCTCCGTAAGAGGAGAGGTTGTCTCTCTTTAGAAATTTTCAACGTCACCTGATTTCATAGACCATTCTTCATTCCTAATATCTTCATCCATATGTTTGATCTTCCAATGGTCGTTTGTTCGATCGCACTCATAATGATGGTTCGATGATACCATTTGTTATCACATAAGTTGGTTCCTCACTATTGTAGTATCTAACTTATTTGAAATCATTTTTTAACTTGTTTTTGTATATGAAAGGCTTCAATATATTCAATTATACCCATTCAGTAATGGTAAATTAGAAATACAATTTTATAAAATGTATCTTTCCAATACAATTCCCAATCGTTGTGAAAATTTAAACTAGCTAAATATATGGAAAGTTATCTTTCTAATACAACTAGTACTGTACCCGTGCATTGTACAAGAAGACATTCTAAAAATGATAAGTAAAAATGGAATAGACCATCAAGTAACGAATATTTAAAAATAAAAAAGAATCCAATATACATCCCATTGTACTTTCAAAATGAATAGTCTCTAATATATTGATCAACTTGATGATATAGGCTTGTGTCAAACAATTAGTCTCGATCTGACACCATATGGTATGACTTGATCATATAGTATCTTAATAAAGTTTTTCCCTCTTATTTCAGTATATTGAGGAATCCTAAAATTCATTAACTATGACACTGTTTATTTAATTATTAAGTGGGTTAATTGTTTGCTAAATATGAGAGGAAATTAACAAAAACTAATATTGTTAAGATACATTTGTAATTCCCCAATTTTTCTCAATGAATTAAACTAAAACATTTAGCACCAAGTCATTTTATCTTTTATTTTTCTTGTTGACATTTTTTGGACATAGTAATATAATAATTTGGGTCAATTTATAAACACAACTTTTATCATATCTGTGAACCTAACGAACATGTTCTAATTAAACCTATAATAATACCCAACGACTTATATACAAATAATATTTACGATATCTAAAAAAATTTCCATACAGCTCGCAAAAAAAACTCAAAATATATATAGCTGGTAAAACCGATTCTGTACATTATATGATTACCAAAAAATAGGTAATGAAGTAAAAATAAAAAACTTACTCAAAAATAACAAAGATTTCAGTGAGTATTTTGAAGAGTTACAGACACATTAGTTGGATCCAAATTTCAATAAGAACTGAATTTAAAAGTAAGTCTTTTCTTGATCCCTTAAACTAAATTAAAGCTCTAGATTCTGGGAAATCAATCCTCATGATTACTCTTCGTTAAAGGCCTTATCATTTAAAAATAAGTGTAAAAACTTAAATACTATGCTTCAATGGTTAGAAATTCAGTCTAACACGTGACCCTCAAGTCAGTTATATCCAAATCCTATATTCTCCAACTTTCTTAGAACCTAAATGAATTCCATGTTCATATATCCCTATAAAAGATAAGGAAGCAATAATAATAATAATAAATGAGTGATTTAACTTTCAAAAGATTGCAGCTTTGATTGCGAAACACTACCAATCATACTTAAAAACATCTAATGCTTCCTTATAAGTTTTTCTTATTTTATTTTCTACCATGCCATAATTGCATATAATATAAAAATTTGCCAACAATACTTGATCATCATTCAATAACATCAAATTCTAAAGAAGAAATGAAGAAAACTTTGAAACTTTCAAACATATACTTTCAAAGTGGCACAAAACATTGATACCAGATATTACATCAAAAATTTTCTATGTAATTTAAAAACAAAAAAGACAGGGCTTCAATCCTCACCTGTGCAGCATGATTGCCACTATAGGAGTCAAACACGAAAACTTCCTCTAGTCAAGAACGACTATATCCATGGAAACTTGAAACAACAATAATGTTATATTAGATTTATATAACAGAAATTAGAGTATGTATATTCACGTCCTTTGTTAAAATAAAGGTGTCAAACCCATATAAAGAATCGAAAAATAAAGAATGCATGTGCCTAGGAAAAATATTTGAAATAAAGAGTACGACTCCAATTCGAGATAGATAAAAATAACATACCTTAGTTTGTATCAGTCAACTAAAACAATGACAATATAATATCCATACAGAATAAGATCTTAAATTTCTTATGAGCTAATAGATCTATACTATAAATAAGAGAGATTGTGTCATATATTGAATTGATATAATAAAGATAATTTAAAAAAATAAATAGTTGAGAGATTTATTGAAAGTTTTAATTCAAACGACCAAATTTTTTAAAAATAGATAATCCAACTAATTTTTTCATCATTTAAGTATTCTTCTACTTATCTAATATCTTCTTGAATTCATTTTAAGTATTTAGACCAAATTCTTAAATCCACTACAGCCTCTAGACTAAATTCTCAACGTATCAAACCTTGAAATCAATAGCTCAATTCTATATGAACTCTCCTTTGTCAAAGAAAATAAATCGCTTAGATATTAACATTGATTTAGGAAATTAAGATGTATTATCACAGAGATTTTAGCGTTGATTCAGAAAATTAAAATGCGTATAATAAAGATTTTAGAACAGTGGATTAGGAAATAATCAAAAACAAGGAGAGAATTAACAATTAGAATAGCATATTAGGAAATAAGAATCCTCAGGCACTCGAAAAAAAAAATGGGAGGAAAAAGAAGTGAATTTACAGAGTAAATTGGGGAAAAAAACATGAGAGGAGCCAGAAATATTTCTTAGGGCGGTCGGATTTATTTTTCTAATTTTTTTATTTTAGAAGTGTGGTTGAAAATTTTACAAATTGTCTAATAAAAAGATATCAATGTAATACTAATAAACACAAATCGAACATGAGCGTCCTTTTAAAAAATATATATATAATAATATGTTAATATTAGGATGTACAGATTCTCACATCGGATTACATAACAAAATAGAAAAAGGTTGAGTGTTATAAAAGTGGATATTGGAAATGCAATTTTCAAAGAAAATTGAATTGTGGCCCCACATCGGGTTGATAACAAACAACGGTTGAGACTGTATTTTATAAAATTAAAATAGAAGATATGTGATTTAAGGCAAATGGAATCGCACATCAGATTAAGAATATAATATTGTTTAATGAAGAGATATTTATGTAATAACTAATAAACACAAATCTAATATGAGTGTCCTTTTAAAACAAATATATAAAATAATATGTGTATATTAGGATGTACAGATTCTCACATCGAATTACATAATAAAATAGAAAAATATTAAGTGTTATAAAAGTGGATGTTAAAAATGCAATTTTCAAAGAAAATTAAATTGTGTCCCACATCGAGTTGATATAAAACAATGACTGAGGGTGTACTTTATAAAATTAAAATGAAAGATATGTGACTTAAGGCGAATGAAATCCCACATCAGATTAAGAATATAATATTATTTGGCTGAGTCTATATAAAAGTGGAAGTTGGAATGCATGTAATATAATTTTTATTGGCTCAACTATTGATTTTCAGCTTAATTGTAGTTAAAAGTTTTTTCCTATAGAAGATAATTGATTTTGAGCTCTAGAAAACCGTGCACTTTGCCTAAAAATCAAATGGGCTGTGGCAGGAGGCTGTGTTGTCATATCACAAAAGGTACCACATCACAAAAAGTACCAGAAAATTGACTACGATAGTTACAACACTGAAATGAACGGAAAAAATAAGAAGGCAATTTAAGTGCCTTTATATATATATATATATAATATAGATAATATAGATATATAGATTTCGAATCGTTGAAAAAGATTAGGGACCATTCCTACAGCGATTTTATAAGTCAGAGACTATTTTAGCTGTTACAATTGTTACTGTATTATCATCTATCAGCAGATATTGCTGTGTTCTTCCTTTACCGTGAGTGATAGAATTGAAAATGGAGGCAAAATCGTTGTGGAAATAGAGAATTACTAAGATCTTGATTTGATATACAGAGTAAAAGTAAATTGCAGAAATGGAAAATCCTAAAACAATGTGTTTCGAGTGCCTTCAACGCCGAATTGAAGCTGATTTCAACGGCAAACTAACCTTCCTTTATGGACTTTCCGATTCCCCTCTCCCCTTTGGCTCTTCCGCCGTCATCCAGGTACTTTTCAGTAATTTTTTATGCACAATTAACAAACTTATGTTTTTGATTATTTATTTATTTATTTGCTCATTTACCCGGAAATTTTGTTGTAGATGTCAAGTTCCACTGGAGAGGCATCGCCGCGATTCACATTGAATTATACGCCTTATTGTGAAGATGATTGCTTGGCCAAATACATGTATAATCCCATACTATTTAATTTTTCGTATATTTACTTTTGCTGGATTTTGTTGTTTAGTTGGCATAAATGGAAATGCAGTATGATTTCAGGGCATTGATCATTGTCTTTTTTTCCGTTTTGAATTCTTTTCTTACTGTTTTTTAGAAGTTATTGGTGCGGAAAGAGAAGATTTTGATTAGATTTTCTAGTTGTAATTAAGAAGGTGATAAATGTGATAGACTTACTGTGTTATAATCCACATGTAGTCTTGATGAGTATTAAGTTTCTAGTGACTGCTCATTAGGATGGTTAGGAAGCCCTTAAGAAAAAGAAGTCTGCACAATTGGTTTTACTTTTAAGTTTTTCTTCTTCAATTTTATCCTAGCAGTTTCGTGATTCGCATGTGCTTATGATAAAAAACTGTATGATATAAAAGTCAAGATGGAATTTGGATATAGACCAAAGGAGTATGACAGCATTGCACACAGATGATAAGAAACTCTCTCAAGTATATTAGTCTCCAATCCAGTAGTGTTCAAATCTGCTGCCCTCCCCCAATGCTTTTCAACTAATTAGATTATGCTTAACTCACTGCCTTAAAGCTCTACTTATAGCTTGCCGGAATAGGTTGTGTACGGTTCAAGTGTATGTGAAGACTAAAGGTCTAACTTGAGCTCGACTGGAAAGGGACTGAGAGGAACTTCCATGCAGTACAGGCCTTTACTGGAAATATAGTGACAAAATTTTCCACTTCCCTCCTTGCTATCTGTTCTTCCTCTTTGCCCAGCTCCGATGGTTGCATTGATTTAGCTGGAATAGATATGTTAATTCCTTTGTTCTCATTCATGGATAGAACGACACTCTGACTCGGTTCAGTTGATATCCTTAAGTTTAACCATTTCCTAAAAAGCTGATTAAGTACAGTTTTCCAAAGAGTTGTAGCTCTTCAGTTTGAAAGAAGGCTCTGCTTTATGAATTATGGTAACCATTATGAATTATGGTAACCACGTTTTCCACAATCTGTGTCCAGAGACTTCAGATTTATGAAGTGAGTTTCACGTTTCTCGACTCTTCTAGATGGATGACGCTTCCCCTCTCAGTTCTGTCTTCACTATTTTTAGAAAGATTATCACATTATCCTTTCTTTACAGAAATTATTGGTAGTGTAACTCTTTAATGGTGAGGAAGAGACACTTTAATGGTGAGGAAGAGACATCGTACACATTTATGGATTAAAAAGTGAATTTTAAGGATTTCAACCATTCCCTATGGGATACTACCAAAAATTTAAACATTACCTCCTAATCTTAATGATAAGGGCCGAATTCCTTTAAAACTCACTTTATAGGTAGTATGTTATATATACAATAGAAATACTTGGTATGTGTTGTCAGTAAAGTTCTTTGTTTGCTTTAGAAGTGAGAGCTAAAGACGATGTAGACTTTGTTAATGTAAAATAACGAGTAAGGTCCTCAAAACTTGAAAAATAAATCATTTTTATCTTTACCCAAATCTTGATTCTGATAGGATTAGACTTTCCCTTATTCACTGCAGTGGTGACTATTGTTCAAGGGATACTGAAGGTGATGTTGGCAGTGAAAGAGATGGCAGAATGTCATTGGAATTAAAGCAAGACCACACTGAGGTCAGTGTTGGAATTCCCGGTCAACAAACTACTTCATTAGATTCTGAATCTGAGTATATCTCTAATGGTGGAAGAAATACATTCCTTTTTCGGCCAGGATGTGAAATTCCAACTTGTAGATTCTCCAGTCATTTTAACTGTTCAAGGACACTTACTTCATTGGCGCCAATTGCTCAGATTGGCAATGCCTCCCATGAATTATTTGAAGAACTTGCTTCTGATTTTGTATCTGGCTCAGTTGAAGATCACATTTTGCGTTCACTTAGTCTCCTAGTAGAAGGAAAAGCTGCGGGACGAGATGGGATAAATTTTCTCAGTTTGGTCGGATTGCCTTCATTTGAGGAGAACGGGTTTCCAGGATGTATACGTAACCCTAACATCATTCCCATTTTAGGGATGCTTAAATTATGTAGTACAGTAATTGTAGCACTTCCAAAGACTCCATACACCTTGGAAAACATTCTACACTATAGCCCTGGTGCCTTAAAATCTGACTGGCACGTGAAACTTCTAATCTACGAGTTACTTTCTGCTTTGGATTACATGCATGGTTTAGGGGTTGCCCATGGTGATTTATGCCCGTCCAACTTATTGTTGACAGAATCTTCTTGGCTTTGGTTACAACTTGGTGAGAAACAGCTGCTAAATTCTAAGTTGAACACTACAAGTGAAGAACACAATCATTCTTCAAATGACAGTTTTTGTTTAGAAGGATGCCCATCATATCGACTTTATGCCGGTCTAAAAATTTCTGAATCCATGGATTGGCGTTCTAGTTTTGATAGGTGGTGGAAAGGAGAGTTGAGCAATTTCGAATATCTGCTCATCTTGAACAGATTAGCGGGAAGAAGATGGGGTGACCACACATTTTATACCGTCATGCCTTGGGTTATAGACTTTAGTGTAAAACCTGATGAAAATAGTGATGCAGGGTGGAGAGATCTAAGCAAGAGTAAGTGGCGCTTGGCAAAAGGTGATGAACAGTTGGACTTTACTTACTCGACATCTGAGATTCCTCATCACGTTTCAGATGAATGCCTCTCAGAACTTGCTGTTTGTAGTTATAAAGCCAGGAGATTACCTTTGAGTGTCTTACGAATGGCTGTTCGTTCAGTTTATGAACCAAATGAGTATCCTTCTAACATGCAAAGATTATATCAATGGACCCCTGATGAGTGCATTCCTGAATTCTATTGCGATCCACGCATATTTTATTCAATACATACGGGCATGCCTGATTTAGCTGTACCTTCATGGGCAGGCACTCCAGAGGAGTTCATTAAGTTGCATAGAAATGCTCTGGAAAGCAACCGCGTTTCATCCCTAATACATCATTGGATCGATATTACCTTTGGCTATAAAATGTCTGGTAAAGCTGCTGTTGCTTCCAAGAACGTAATGCTGCCTGCATCAGCTTCCACAATGTCCAGATCAACGGGACGCCGTCAGCTTTTTAACCGGCCTCATCCTCCACGTCGAACTATTACAGGTGTAACTCATCAGCAGGACGGTGGTCTAGCCAAATTGAATATTCTCATGGGGGGGCAATCTTCACCTATTAAAACTAATTTACATGAACTGGAAGAAGCAGCTTTATTTTGTGAGAATTCATGGCATTTGAGTCCTATCCACAATGTTTGTTCAAATGGCTGTTTGAACGTTGTCTCCTCCATGGAAGATCACCTAGGGGATGTTTCTCCAAAAATTACACACAGAAAGCATGAGAACTGGAGGAATTATAGAGGGAGATCAGCTGTTGATGTAAATTCTTTTCTAGAAAGTATTGAGGTGGATGATCACAATTCTATGGGATATCAAGAACTGTTACTTTGGAGGCAAACATCTTCCTGCTCAATGATTTCTTCCAGACACCTTGCAGATGATATATTTTCTGTCGGGTGCATTTTAGCTGAACTTCAATTGAGGAAGCCACTTTTTGATTCGAACTCATTAGATTTGTACTTTCAGAGTGATCTGTTACCAAGATCCTTGCAAGAACTTCCCCATGAAACAAAAGTCTTTGTTGAAGCCTGCATTCAGAAGGACTGGAATAGGTAAAATTCCCCATTCCAGTTCCCCCTCTTTATAGATTTTAGTTTGATATGTTCTTTCCTTGTTTATCATAATTCCTGAAGTTCCAGCAGCATTTTGGTCTTAGCTAAGACTTTGTTTCTCTTCAAACAATCAGGAGGCCTTCTGCTCAGAGTCTTCTTGAATCTCCATATTTCCCCAAATCAATAAAGTCGTCTTACTTGTTTCTGGCCCCATTTCACCTTTTGGCAAAAGATGAATCCCGCCTTTGTTATGCTGCAACTTTCGCAAAACAAGGAGCTTTCAAAGTAATGGGAACATTTAGTGCTGAAATGTGCGCTTCTTATTGCTTGTCACTCATACTGGCTTCCTTCTCGGATACTGAAGCTGAATGGGCTTATATACTGCTTACGGAATTCGTGAAGTGTCTAAAGTTAGAGGCAGTGAGGAAACTTGTTGTACCGTCTATTCAGAAAATCCTACAGGCTAGTTGTAACCTACTTCAATATTTTATATTCCATTTATTGCCATTTTCTTTCTTACCCTGCTTCTCCTTGTAACAAAATGATTTTTAGGTTTCAGACTACAGGCAGTTCACGTTTGAAGGTTTCTCTTCTTCAAGGCTCATTTATGCAGGAGATATGGAACTGCATAGGTAAACAAGCCTATCTGGAGACGATACATCCTCTTATAATATCAAACCTATGTGTTGTTCCTCATAAGAGTTCAGCTGCCGCTGCTGCTGTGCTGCTAGTTGGATCAAGTGAAGAACTTGGTGTCCCAATTACAGCTTATCAGGTAAAATTTTATGTCTTGTTTTTTTGTGTATTGTGTAATCTGAAAGGCATAAATCTTCCCCCCCTTTCTTTTTAATTTTTTTTGGTGGTGTCCCTTGGCCAGGCAGAAATCTAATATTGTTATCTATTATTTCTTTGATCCTAACGCAAAGTTATCATCCAGACAATTTTGCCTCTGATACTCTATTTTGGGAAAGGGATATGCAATGATGGAGTTGATGTGCTGATTAGAATTGGTATGTTCTGTCTATTGAGTGAGAAACTGGTGTTATTCTGACAATTCGCTGCTTTAGCATTAAGGTTGATTATATATTTTTTCAGGTGGTCTTTTTGGAGAAAACTTCATCCTGAAACATATTCTACCAGTATTACGAAATTTCATTATCTCTTGCATCAATAATTCACACGTCAATAAGCCTGAACCTGCTCAGAGCTGGGGTTCTTTGGCGTTGATAGATTGTTTGGCAACACTAGATGGCCTTGTTCCAGTCTTATCAAGTGACATGATTGTCAAGGAGCTGATTGAAGTATATTAGACTTCTGTTTTAGATTGTACATGCTCCTGATTGATTAGATGACTAATATAACATGTAAACTAATATAACATGGGATTGGTTTCATATTGCAGGAAGGAAATTGCTTATATGTCAAGATCCTCATGAACAGGGATACAGAAAATCGGGTGCTTCAGGTATATATGTCTTTGGGTCTACAACATGGTGGAATCAAACTTCAGCAAAACTTAAGACTTTGGGGATTTCTTTCTTCATCATTTCATGATTCTGTTTTTTCCCAAAACATCCTATTTTCCATTTCTGTATTTGGATGTAAAAAGACCATCTATCAATGCATGCATAGTGAAATTTTTGAGGAAGACAGCTATGAGACACTCTGCATACATAGATACACATACATCTGCTCATAGAAATGGCATTTGGATTTTCCTAGTTAGGTTCATATGAAATACTTGACAGTAATGACGGTTATGATTTTACCGGAAATTTAGGATGTTCAGAAGTTTCAAACTGTAAAATGAGAATGATAGCATAATCTGGAGAAAAATTTTAGGTTAATAGATTGTAAGAATCAAGGTTATGGGGGTCACTGACACCCAAAATGATGCAAGAGAATTTGAACTGATACATCTTATATAGGACAGTCTTGAGTTATATGCTTCACTGGAAATGTGTTGCTTTACATTATAATATCACTCAGTTATTCGGTAAACTAGTTATTTCTTATTCGTAGACATTCTTGATTTATGTCTACCTCTAGAGTTTGTTGCTTCGTGAAATAGCCGCACAATGTTCATCTATGATAGATTTTTAATAAAGAATGTAGTAACTTTTGCAAGTATAGAATAATCACTTGCCACAAGGGTTCAATAAATGACGGAGAGTTAAAAGTAGGAATTCTTCTGTTTTAGCTATAGTCAGTCACTATCAAGCCAAGTTCTGTTGGTTGAGTCAAACATCTTTTACATTACTATGCTCTTCAGAAGCCCGAGAGATCATGTGTTCTTATACCAGGGGAACACCTGCATTGTTTTCTACTCTTAGCATAGCTCACATTTTGTTCGTTGGAGGTAAATTATTAGATTTCAGATTTGTACTTCCCTTTGACATTTCAGAACACATTTTTTCCTGAGGGAAGAAAATGTTCTAGATGTGCAAACCTTATGTGAGTTCTATAAGAATAGATGCCCGGCTTGTTCACATTTCACTTTATCTCAGGCCATGCTTGGAGCTCCACTTTTCCTTCTACAAGTGGAATCTTAATTCCTTAACATGATTATGTCCTCTGTTGAATTCTTTATGGAAACAGATTACCTAACTACTTCTGTTCCTCTTCTGGACATCTTAATAGGGTAAATAACTTACAACAATTCATTAATGCTGAATTAGTTTGTTTGACAGGGTGCTGCTAGGAGCCTCCTCAGGGTCTCTCTGCAAATTGGCCCAGATCTAACAGCATTGCACGTCCTGCCAAAACTCAAGGAATTATTTGATGAGCTTGCTTTTTCACAGGGAAAAGATAGTCATTCTCTTCGTTCAAGGGGAAGTGTAAAAGGACCTAGCATAAAAGAGGACAGCGAAGAATGTATTGAAAGTCGCATGGACCTTGTGTGAGTCTCTGTCTTTCTTAACATGATAGCCAAAATCTAGTTGATTAGGACCTTTTTCGGGATTTTAACGCATAAGTAATTGGATGCTCATATAAATCAGTAAATCTTTTCAGGTTACTTTTGTATCCTAAATTTGCATCTCTACTTGGAATAGAGAAACTTCGACAGTGTTGTGCCACATGGTTGCTTCTTGAGCAATTCCTTCTACGGCATCATAATTGGAAGGTGCAAGTGATTATTTTATCCTTCAAAAAATTGTTTGCTTTATATGAATTATTGATGCCTATATGCACAATTCCATATTGACTGCAGTAGCTTTTGTTAACAATCTGGGGACTAAAATTGAGTTCCTGTCAGCTTATATGAAAATAGTGAAGTAATAGTAGGAATATATTCCCAAATTTCACAAGTAGCGATTATGTTTGCTTAAGAACTATGGAATGCTGAAAAATACTCGTGTCTTTTATGAGTTGTTATACTATTCTTATATGACAGGGATTGGAATGACTTGTAGAGTCTCTAGACTTGATCGGATCAAGATGCCAAATAAATCTCAGGTTAACAAACAAAAACAATTTAGGCATGATAACTTTATTTGCCAAAATATAGTCATATGACATTTATGCAGTATAAGAAATTATTCACTGTTGCCCCTATAGTGGCAAAATATGCTGTATAAGTGCCGGTTTTGACTTCCAATTGACTATTGATGCTGAATGCAATACGAACTCACAATTGAACTTAGAAATCAAGAGAGAATAAGGCAAATTGAGAGAGAAGTGGGATTTTATTCATAAATGAAAAGGTAACTAATACAATTAAGTACTCTGTTTGTAGAGTTTAAAGCATTGCCTAATCCTAGATTAAGTAGTATAAGATTCCTAACTACAAAAGGTAAACTAATAAAAGAAAACTATCAAAATTAAAAATCTTGTTTAGATTTCCTTTTCCTTCTAGTATACACTTTCCATGTTGCATCTCCTATTTAATCTAAGTATGTGCTCTGCTTCTGGACTGTTATGATTCAGTGGGAGCAAGCTGACGAGTCGTCTCAAAGTATTTTGGAGAATGTAAATGGAAGAAGATCCACTTCCTGCAAGGGCCCAACTTCCAATAACACATCTGCCAGGCTCTTGCTCAATGGGGTGGGTTGGTCAACATCACAATCACAAGGAAAAAGAGGTGCCAAAAACTTCCTACCAAATAAACATTCATTTGCAGACAATCAAAATCTTATCGAGAGTGGTATCACAAGCTCAAATTTGGGAATGTTGGAACCTTGGTATTGGTTCCCCAGTCCTGCAGCTGGTTGGAATGAACTTGACTTCACTGGTCGTGCTGGTGGCCCAAAGGACGAACTTCCATGGAAGATAAAAGCATCTATCATACAATCTATCCGTGCTCATCATGGAGCTTTGAGGTCTTTTGCTGTTTGCCCAGATGAGTGTACAGTTTTCACAGCGGGAATTGGACAAGGATTTAAAGGAACTATTCAGAAGTGGGAGTTGTCAAGAGTTGAGTGTGTATCTGGCTATATTGGCCATGAAGAGGTTTGCTTCTCTTTTCCGTGGCTGAATTCGATTATCCTTCTAATAATCAACCTTTACAAATTTCAAGGGCTGATAGCTAATATTCGCAGTGTGAGCTGAGCAACCAAGAGCATCTCTAATGCTCTATTTTATGGACCTAGTCCATTGGAGGAGAGAGAGTGAAAGAAGATGATTATTTTAAGTAAATAGGAATCGAATGAGGTGTAGAGAAAAAAGCGGGAAAAGTGAAAAAAAAAAGGAGAGAGATGGACATAAATTCAAAAATAATGATAAAATAGTAGTGGATTGGGTGAAGGTGGGGGTCTATTTGTGGACCTTACACGGGATTCGAGGGAGAAAAGTGAGGAAAAATGGTGTAAATGAGAGAAAAGTGATTAAAAGAAAATGAAAATAGATAAAATTACGGGACCCACACTTTTTTTTGTATCTCCCTCTTTCCTCAAATGGACCTAGTGCATTTTTTAGAGCATTAGAGATGCTCTAAGATAGCTCTTTTTTTGTTTGCTATTTATTATTGAATGCTGTAATCATTGTGGTTTTCTTTTTCTCTTGGAGACAATGAGAAAACAACGTAACAGTAAAATCTAATGTATGTCATGTAGTAGGATTGCATAAACTATATTGGAGTCCGAGATTACTCGAGCTTCAAAAGTGTGTTTGATGTGAGTGATGGGATGAAAACTCAATGGTGCGAAGAGAAGAGTCTTTCTTCCTGCTGGTAGGAGATGGGAAATTTGGGCTGAGGTTTTTTTTTTTTTGGGGGGGGGGGGGGGGGGGTTGTAATTTT
>CAVNYN010233569.1:0-30245 GCA_963692815.1 Nyctanthes arbor-tristis
CCCCCCCCCCCCCCCCCCCCCCCCCCCCCCCCCCCCCCCCCCCCCCCCCCCCCCCCCCCCCCCCCCCCCCCCCCCCCCCCCCCCCCCCCCCCCCCCCCCCCCCCCCCCCCCCCCCCCCCCCCCCCCCCCCCCCACTCGTCAATAACTGCTTTGTAAATGATAGCCACCTTATCTAATGAGTGTCTATCAGAAATTCTTCAAGAAATTTTGGCATACCCATATTAAAGATAGGACCACTAAGCAAAGAAAATATTTATCAAATCAATGGCAAAAAAATGTCTATAGCTTTACTAAATCGACAGATAGAGAAGTTAACTCCAAACAACATGCTACAACATTGATAAACTTCCAAGTCAAAAAGGCCACAGACAAGTAACAAAAGCAAAAGCAAACAGAACCCGACACACAAGTATGACTACCACATGTTATCCGTGCCATTAAAACAAACAGAACCCGACACACAAGTATGACTACTACATGTTATCCGTGCCATTCTTTAAGCCAAATTCTGTTCAAAGAATTTTAGATTTGATGGCCTCAATTTATGCCCGCCACCAATAACAGAAGAAACAAACTCCAACTGGAAGCTCTAAAATTCAACAAAAAGCGTCTGGTCGAGTATCATCACTGGAACTCAAATTCAACCTAAGATTTAGGCAGCTAGATAAACTCAAAATCAATCATCAGGTTGCCAATGTTACTCAGAAACAAATCTTTGCAAGTCTTTTGGTAGTACCTAGTAAAGAGTTAACTGAAACTGCTAACCCAGACAAATTCGAAGTAGCGAAAATGTTTACATTATGAAAAGCAAACACCAGTAGAACTCTAATTTGACCTGAAACTTGGAACAGCTAGATAAAAACCAAAATTAATCATCAGACTATCAGTGTTACTCAAAAGCAAATCTTTATTAGTCTTTCCATTAGCACCTAGTACAGACTGCTAAACCAATTAAATTCCAAGTGTCAAACATGTCTATCACAAAAAGCAAACACCAACATCGTCATAAAAACTCCAAATCCAACTGAAATTAAGGATACCGAAGAAAAAGTAAACTAATAATGTTGCTCAAAGACCCATCTTTTGATCCTTCTTCAATATCCTTTACAGATTCAACTGAAAGACAGCTAAATAAAACTAATTATCAGATTTCAAATACGTTCCTTCAAAAAAAACCAAACACCAGAATCATTAAGAACGCCCAAAAGACCCGAAATTAGTGGTAGAGATTAGACACTTATAGATCGACCTGCTAAATCGAACAAAGCCCACGTTTCCTAATACGTTCCATTACAAAAAGTAAACATCAGAGGCATCAAGACCCCCAAAAATCAACGCAAAATTACGGCAAAGAAACAGGCTCATTAAAGAAGAACGGCTAGAAATGCGAAGACAGAAAAGAAAAAGAAAAAAGGCTTTCCACAATAAATACAGAAACTTACGAATTCTTTGACGATGCCCTTGTAGATGAAGACGTGGAGTGCGATACCGAAGAGACCAACAAGAGCAAGGTTGCGGCGGGTCCACCTGAAATTGTGCTCCAGATTCTCACGCGCCGTCGACCAATCCTCTATCCACTTGTTCTTGTGAGTTTCCATTCCTCCACCCATTTTTCCGATCAGCTTTTTTTCCTTCGATTCTCTCTCTTCCGCGAGGAAGGGACTCAGCAGAGTAGGTCTATTTCTCATTTCTTTTGGGGGCTAATGGCATTTTGTTTCAAGTAACACATGTTTGGAGTAGAAACATTTTGGTCCACCAATTAATGGTAATGTCATAGTCGCTTGTCTTTCATTTTTTTCAACTAAATCACTCAATTTTTTGTTTATCAATTATCACACATACAAAAATTTAATCACATTCTACAAAGTTACCTATTTGCCCACCACTTAAACTCATTATTACCCCAAAACCAAACGAGGCAACATAGTGGGAGGAAGCTAGTGCTCTGCAAACCCACCAACGAGTACAGAAAACTCATCGTTGCTGGTTGTCTCTCTCACTTCAAGGAACGAGTGTTACATCAATGGATTTCTTCTTTATTAGCGCCATTTCCCTCCCATAAAAGCTCAGGCATTCGGTTGGGGGCGCTAACTGCAAAAAGAAAGAATAATAATGGATCGAGTCTGCTTGGTCAAAAAAGAAAAGTCGCCGTCTAGGGTAATAATCAGTCGACACAAAAAAGAATTTGGGGTCATTCTATTTGAAAGCACATTTTATCTTGTTTAGTTTTTTCAATTTCACATTCTCGTGATATTAGTTTTGAAACTTGCTTAAGCTTTTGGATGGTGAAGATCTATAGAAATGGCTTTAATCACTGATGATAGCATGTAGCGCACTTTGATTTTACCAGTTAACCAAGTTATTAAGTTTGTATTATGTTAAAAAAAATTTAATCACATTCTACAAAGTTACCTATTTGCCCACCACTTAAACTCATAATTACCCCAAAACCAAATGAGGCAACAGAGTGGGAGGAAGCTAGTGCTCTGTAAACCCACCAATGAGTACAGAAAACTCATCGTTACTGGCTGCCTCTCTCACTTCAAGGAACGAGTGTTACATCAATGGATTTCTTCTTCGTTAGCGCCATTTCCTATCCCATAAAAGCTCAGGCATTCGGGCTGGGGACGCTAACTACAAAAAGAAAGAATAATAATGGATCGAGTCTGCTTCGTCGAAAAAGTAAAGTCGCCTTTCAAGGAAAACTTGCTGCCGCTAACTATCATAATAATCAGTCGACACAAAAAGGAATTTGGGGTCATTCTATTTGAAAGCACATTTTATCTTGTTTAGTTTTTTCAATTTCACATTCCCGTGATATTCCTTTTGCATCTACCTGTAATGTTAAATGGGATATTAGTTTTGAAACTTGTTTAACCTTTTGGATGGTGAAGATCTATAGAAATGGCTTTAAGCACTGATGATAGCATGTAAGGTACCTTGATTTTTACCGGTTAACCAAGTTATTGAGTTTGTATTATGTAAAAAAAAAAAATTCCATAAAATCTATGTTCCATAACTTGTAGAATACATGTTCTCTTGATCAAGAATTGTCCCGTCATCTTTTTATAAAGATAGGTTCACTTAGTCAAATTCTCCTTCTTTCATTTGTATCGATACTAGTAGGCATACCAATATTTTCTATTGAATAAGTAACTTTCTATTTTATCAATATTGGAATGTGTATCAATGCTTTTAATTAGTCATATTACCTTATGTTTTATCGCTACTAACAGAAATATCGATTCTTTTTATTGAAATAACTATATATAGTATAGTACCTTCAATTTTGTGTTCCAAATGTGATTCGGTACATATATTAAGCTTTCCTAGTAGTTCTTTCCAAGGACATACAACATAATAACATCATTCATAACATACTTCATTGCTTCATCATAGTCACCATTACAAAAGCAATGAGGGGTTATATTACAATGCAAAAGTTCTCATTGCCCCTTGATAGGGTTCACCACCCTTTCTAAGTGGATTTCATACTATCATACTAAATATTACATCCACTTAGCAAAATAAGTTAAGTATTTACATAGTTTCATTTCATTCATGAGAGTTCCCATTTATTGCCTTCATAGTACTCAGTCTTGATGTAGTATTTGATTTGCACTTGAACGGTGATATATTGGTGAATGCCTGGGTACTTGTTGTAGTAGCCCCAAATGTCTCGCTCAGCCACATAGGTACAAGCACTTCCGTCCGACGACACTCTCCAAAAGCTTTGGGTTACTTCAAAGAAGTCACGTTTGACCATCTAGCATTTTAGATAATATGGAAAAAAGTGAATAAATATATTCAGTGAGTAATCTATGCATATGCAAGAATTTCTTTTGAAAAAAAATATGACTTTTTAAGGCCCAAATTGCTCCATATATTTCCTGGGCGCTCATGAACTGGTTCAGTTGGTACCACATATGAAAAGGTTGGTTCATAAACTACCTCAATAGCCTCCCACAACCCAAATCAAACTTGTTCGAAAAGGCGTTTTAACGCCAATATCATGATCCAAACTCAACTAAAATTGATCCGAACTCAACTAAAATTCTGAAATTTTGAAGGAAATACATATGGTAGTAATTCATCTTTTCAAATGTGAATATTCATAGCTATTATGCACAAAGCAAAGCAACAACCTATCTTTAAATTTTGTTCTGCATCTACGACTCACAAGATGCCTTACGACAAAACCACACTTTTTGGCAAAGAGAGAAGAAAGAGACAAGTCAATCCTAAGTACAAAGATCACTTACCTTTTTCTCTTAGTTTCTAACTTCCAATTCTTCAACTTTTACTTGAGTCTTTGAAAAAGGCAAAACAAGTGGGTATTAATTTAAGAGTTGAGTGAAGTTTTTGGTTGAAAAGTGATGACTATCCAATAACAAGCATATGTACTTATACACAAAACTTCAGAGGGCAAAAAAATGTCTTTCAAAATCATTACCCTCTATCTTTAGCGCTGATGAATATCTCTCTAGACTTGATGACTAAACCTATCTATCCCAATCATGCACATTACCATTCACTTAGAGAGTACACTTTGTTTGGCACTTTCTAAAGAATACCTCTAGTTTAATCTACTTTCCCCACTTCATATTTAAGGGTTTCCAAACAAGTATAAGTTGTTGCTAGTTCAATCAATCATTGTAGACGAATGATAAAAGTGTGTTCGTAACACTGTTCGATCTTTATTTGTACGTCATATCTCGTTAGTTTTAGTCAGGTCGTTACATAGCAGATATTTGATGTTTCTGTAAATGAGTTTTCCGTCAGAGGCCAACAAAATATTACAGCAACCTGCGATGACAAATGAAGGATGTTGACTGCCGTGTTTATTTAGGGTTCAGGCCAAACAACGGGCCATTTCACCAAAGTTCTTAGGGTTTTAGAATTTTAATTTCAAGTCAATTAATCTAGATAATTTAGTGCCAATTCATCATGATATATCGAGTTGTCAAGAGAGGTGTTGGGAGATAAGGTATTCAAGTAGCATTACTTGTATTTTCAAGGTTCTTTTTGTCTTTACAACGTATGCGTCAAGATACCTTTGAACAAAATTTTGTACCATGATTTCATGATTTAAAAGAGATGTTGTTACTAAGGCGTTGTATGGAATTACTATTTCATGAGAAAACAATTTGGGTGGTTATATCTATGTCGAGAAATGCTATTTGTACACACAAGGTGTACAACTCCTGTACACGCACCCTTGAATTTACCTATACTCCCTAAAAGTTGTGATTTCAAGGAAGATGAGGCAAGAGACATTTAAGTAAATACAAGAGGGTGTGTAAAAGTTGTACACCTTATGTGTACAAATATTATTTCTCTATATATGCCACTATATTTACTAGTTGCACCACATTTTTAGTTATTATTTTTAATTACAAAAATAATCACAAATAAAATGACATAAATAACCTATCATTATATTCTCAATTATTTTCATACACCATACAAAAAGGGAAAGAAAAAGAAACAACTAATCTTTATACACCACAAACATAACTCCTAACTAATTTCTTTATCTACTCTATGATTAAAACCCTAAAAATATTTAAATTCACACGTATAATTAATTTAACTCAATAACAGAAAAGTATAGAAATACTAATATAATCGAACTTGAGTTTGACATTGATATTTTCACTTGTTGCTTGAAAATTAGAATACAAAAGAACTAGTTAAACCAAATAGCAAAATCTCCTCCACAGTATGTGTATATGTGTGGAGAAGATGATGAAAGAAGATTACAATGAACACACACTTGAGACGTCGGCCATGATTTGTGGAGAATCTATTCAAAGATTAAAAGGAAGAAAAATGAAAAGGAGATCGATAAGGAACATTCTAAGAATAGAATTTTTTTTTTAATTTTTTATCTGATGTTTATTATAAGCTTTTAGGGTTTTCGTTGTAATTGTAATGTCGTGTGTTTATCAAATGTGTAGTGTATTTATATTGTAGTATAATCTCTCTCTCTCTATATATATATATATATATTAATTAATCCACTTAAATCTAGGTACCTTTTGTACCGCGATTTTCTCGCCTTTTTATTTGGTAAATTTTGCAGTAATTGTTCATTTTCTTTTTAACAAAATGTTTTGTAAAAGAACTCAAATAATACTTGAACCTGTGACCATTGAGTTTAACAACTAAACATTAACCATTTTATCTTTTTGTTTTGTTTGTGAGTCTTTTTCACTAATAAATTAAAATATCAAATCTGAAATGTCAATTCTAAAAAAACTCTAAACTATCATAATTCGTTAATCCACCATCTCTATCGTGTGTATTAGTGACTTTAATGTTATTTTAATTTTTAATGCATTATTATATATATTTTTAATTTGTTAGTTTTATTAAGATTTTTTACAATGAGGATTGAGGGGAGTAACATGTATTTTTTCCATTATTGTATATATGTATGAAAGATTATATGTAAGAATGTATGTTGTATTTTAAATGATCATGACCTTTACGATTATTAAGTCCATCGATTTTATTGATTCAATTAATGTATACTTGTGCTTTTATATTTTCTATAGGGTGAAAATATTACAGATTTATATTTAACTATCTAATAATATATTTTAATAAGCTTTTCTACCTGTACAACGCACGAGTGGTTTAACTAGTTAGTAAAATAAAACTAGTAGTGTATATATAAAATCAACCAAACCATTTATCCATTTTTAACACTTCTATATATTTTTGTTTTACAATTTTACCTTTAATTTTTCCGCCATTAACATATTCTACTGATACAAAAATGTTTACTCAAAAAAAAAAAACTGATACAAAAGTGGTTTTTAGAAATTTTCTAATAAAAATTATTTTAGTGTGCACTAGAAGTGGGATCCTACCAAGAGGTGGTCAATACCAATTTTGACCTAAAATCGCTACCAAATGACCATTTGGCAGCCAATATTAAAGTTTTTTGCATGATATCTCGTCGAAAGATGAACAATGAAATCT
This sequence comes from Nyctanthes arbor-tristis, assembly GCA_963692815.1. Taxonomy (NCBI): domain Eukaryota; kingdom Viridiplantae; phylum Streptophyta; class Magnoliopsida; order Lamiales; family Oleaceae; genus Nyctanthes; species Nyctanthes arbor-tristis. Next base: position 6,991 of record CAVNYN010233569.1, read on the forward strand.
AAATATAACTTGAGTGACTAATATGAAATAAACCTGTAAGTTGGGTGACCTCTAGGAGACATTTCCCGGTTAGTCTTATATTTCTAGGGCTTTCTGGGTCCTCTTGCGAAGAACAGAGCCAATAAATAAATCAGGAGAAGAAAAATCTCGCAAATCGAGTACAGAGATGGCTTCGAAGATTTCTCTGAAGGCGGCGAAAGGAAAGAACGTAAAGAAACTGCCGGCGGCCGAGGAAGATGGATCTTCCGCGGCGGTGGTTGCGAAGTTCGTGAAGGAATGGAGCACATGGACCGCGAAGAAGGTCAAAGTCATCACTCACTATGGCTTCATACCGTTGGTCATCTATATTGGGATGAATTCTGAGCCCAAGCCCACTCTCGCTCAACTCCTCTCCCCGGTCTAATGGAATATTAAGTTCCTGAAATCGCGTATCTCCGTTGAGTTCGCCTATCCGTTTGCGTATTCTCTTTTTGGTTATTATTAATATTAGTCGATTTTACATTTCGCAATTTTAAGCTGGGGTTCTGCTTTTACTCTATCTGTAATTGGATGATATGTGTGGTTTTAAGAATTTGATTAGTACACTATAGTTTTGCCGGATCATTTTTAATATAGTGGTATTTCGATTTTATCTCTGATATCTGATTGCAAATACTTTTTTTTATTATTTTTCGTGATGTGTTAAGTGAAGACCAATTTCTGAGCTGCGCGATTTCTGCTTTACTTTGCTGCCGATGGTGTTGGTGTTGGTGTTAGTGACTGTGATAGAGGAGGGATTTCGGGGCATTATCCGAGTGAGTAACTGCGCCTGTGGGGCAAAGTTTTCATGAAGTGGTTGGTTGCTTCTTTCATGGCACCTACCTGTTATTTATGTACATGATATTTAGGCAATACAAGGTGTAGTTTGGTCAAGGTCCACCTTGGCCAGCATCCCACTATTGAATATGTTGAGTTGTGGACGAACAGAAAACGAGTATCTTGGTTAGTAGGTTTTGCTGCTGCTATTTATTCCTTTGTTTGTTGGTGATTTACCTATGTTGCAATTGATCTATGATTATAAGTTATCTGGTGCTTTTTCTTTGGTTGAGATGTTCACATGCAAAAATTTAAATTGCTGAATGCCTCTGGTTTTCTTGAATGTCCATTTTTTTTCGAATTAACAGATCGGAAGAGCATATCAGTTAAAATTTGTATTTCTTCTATGAAATAGTAGCTTTTGTTGGTGAACTGCCTCAATTTTATCTTGCTATGTTAGGTTTTGTATGGTGAGGTTTGACTTTTTGAAATACATGTCTGTGGAAAGCATTTTACCTGATCAACAATTTAGTAAGTTACAATTTATGTGAAGTTGCTTATGCCTGTGAGTTTTGTAGAACTTATAGGATTATGCATGCAGTTTTGATCAGTTTTGTACCCGGAACTTGCAAATATGGCTTGATTTGGGTGTTGAAGTTTGAACTAGCTGTAAATTCACGATCTCTTTGACTTGGCAGCGTTTTGCCCTGGAAGTGTCCATGATAGGCTTAAGTAGCTCTCTGCTAAAGGCATATCCCACTAGTTAGTTGGATTAACGCATAAAAGAGTAAATGGACACATGAACATTTGTATCCTGTAATGTGAATTTTTTGAATTGCTTATACTGATTACATGTGGGAAATTTTTGTTCTATGGATTATTGTATTGTTTCACAGTGTCCCAATCCTTGTATGTGAATCTATGACCAAATGAGCACGGAGAAAAATGAACAAATTTTATGAACCTAAGTTGAATGAGTAGTTGGAATGTGGTCATTTTGCATTCATTCTTGTTTGTGGGAGCTCAAGTCTTTATATGCTGTTTTTATGCTTCCTTGACCTATCATGTAGTGCAGGCTAATCTCATGTGCTACTTATCCCTGTGTCAGTAAGTTGATCTTTCATATTTTGCGGTCTGTTTGATTGTTGTGCTGCAATCAGTTAGCCTGAGCTTCCTCTTATTTGGTACTGAGGCAATGCTTTTGCTATGTAAATGCTTTAATCTATCGCACACATGAAATTTTTGATTGATAATAATGTTTGAACCCCCAAAGCTACATAGTTATGTAGTTAAATCCTCCTTTTTGTCGGTTAGAAGGAACAGTTTTTATGCAATCATAAAAGATTTGAAAATTGAGTTTGTGAATTTGGGTTGATTTTTATGAGAAATGTACTGTAATTTGAGCTTTTTGTTATCCCTTTTTTTGTGTATACCAAGGATCTACCTTATTCTAATTTGCTAACTTAGATTAATGTGAGAAATGTACTGTTCCCTTTTGCCTGCGCATACCAAAGGATCTATTGTGATTTGTGAGACACTTCTATGGAAATCTTGCAATCTCCATAATGGTTTTCATAGAAAAATCTCTTAAGACTAAGCCAGTGGCTATGGGGAGGAAAAGCTACTTGTTTTGTACAATCTCATCTCGATGTCTTTGATGATCCCTGTAAGGAAGATTTCTTGTTAAAATCCCTTTATAACATTGAGTTGATGCATTAACAATTGAATTTCCCTGTTCAAATTAGTGTTCTTTTTCTTTTTCTTCAAAACCCATCAGGAACAAGGGGTTCTAGTGTAGGCTTTTCTTCAAATGGCTTATTTTTATGATGATGATAATAATAATATTCATTACCAAAGTATATGATAGTAATCTATTTCAGCCTGTTGACTTCAAAATCTAAACTAAAGGTAAATATACCGCCACCACAATTTTTATCTGTGACTCCACATTTTAATGACACACCAATTAAAACATGTTTTTGGTATAACCACCACAATAGATCAACAAATATAACCTAAATCGTAGAAAACAAGGTAAAAGTGAAAATTAAATAAAAATAGGATACACCACATTCCGTTTCTTTCTTCATCTCCAGTGCTTGGGTTTTTGCCCTGATCCCCCAATAACAAGGGGCTGTGTGGTATTTTACCACTCCATAAAAGAGATGTTAGCTGTCTTTAGAATTTTCCGTTCTCGAATTCCAAGTTAATTATGAGAGACATTGAGGTTAGAGCATCCACATTGGTGGTGTTAGATTTAACTATCCACATAAATAAAAAGTAGAGTTTTTCGTGATTGTTAAATGACACCTAAGCAAGTTAAATTTAACTATTACTTTGTGTCACATTAGTAGTTATAAATAAGAGTGTTAAATTTAATTTTCAATTCAATAGTCAAATAGTGGGCCAATCACAATTTAATTAAAATAAAAAAGAACAAATAATACTACACAAAGTGTTAAATTTATTGTTAATTTTAACAATAAAACTAATAACTTGTTAAATTAAATGTTTTTAGCAACTATTTTAACACTATCAATGTAAGTTTTTTTTTGAATTATTAATTAACAACTTCACTAATAATTTACTTTAACACTATCAATGTGAATACTCTTAGATATGCAGATAATAGTATTCTAGCTTTAAATGCCTTTTGGTTTCCCAAAAAAAAAAAACGCTTTTAATTGCTTTCATTATTCGAATTTGATTAAACATTTTCAAACTCGGTGGCCCCATTCGTTAATTGCCCGGAAATATAATCAAGTAATCAACATTTATAAAATCGCAAATAGATGTTTTATGTAAAATGAAGATTTATAAATAATAATAGATGAGAAGGAATCTACAAGTTCAATGAAACTCAAGTGTACTGTGGAAATATTAAAGCGACAATTAAAATAAGAAAAAGGTTATTTTTGTAATATTAATTATGTCTATTTTAGTAAAAAGAAAAATCATCTTAAAATGTGGTATGAGGAGTAATATTTGTCCGTATCTTTCACTTTAATTAGCAATTTTCTCTTTAATGACGGTTTTGTCCATATCTTTCGATCGAAAACACCTTTTTTCATGAAAATTTTTTGACTATTAAACTCATTAACTTTTGACCGGATGATAGTGGTGTATATTGAGAATAGTTTTGAAAAAATACAATATTTTAAATATTCAAAATTACACAGATTATAATTGTAAATAAATATAAAAGTGGGCTAAATAAATGAAACAACGTGAAAAAGAAAAGTAATCAAAATATATGGGCAGAGGGAGTATTAACAAATCAATTTCATTTTAAAATTAAATCTGGTTAAAAATTAAATACATTCACATTGTGTGATCTAAATGTGAAACACAAATCTTTATCACTTAAAAATTTTTTTCTATTTAAAAAGTAGAAATAATTTGCTAATTGGGTGATAACAAAATTGCCATTTTTTTTTGCGCTTTTGCAATCAAAAAATTGCCAACTAACCAAAGCTATAAGTTATAGATACATAAGATAAAAAGTAAAAAGGTGAATATAAATCCAGTAGCAGTGACAAAACAAAATAAAAAAATTAAAGAGCTCTTAATCAAGGAAAAAAATTGTACCCTTGAATAAATTCACCGTGTCATTATATTTTCAGCCAAAAAAAATGTTGAATAGGTGAATGTTACGAGCCTCGTCAATTATATGGGGATGAAAGAAGAATCTTCCTATTAACCATGCATGTTCGTAATCGAGCTAGCAAGATGCACACTATAATAATAATAACTTATAAAACCCAAAACAGGCTCAATACATACAGTAACAATCTCTTAATTTGACACTATTTGATTGGAAGTTAGAAAAAGAATTCGAATTTATTTTTCATGGAAAATAGTTTTCCATTCAGAAATTCGTTTTCCTTGATTTCAAGGAAAATTTATACTTTTTAACATAATTATAGAAAATATTTTTCATATAAAATAATTTCCAATCGTAGGTACCCTTACTAGTATTATGGCAAATTTCAAGAACGGCCCCCACTATTTGCAAAAGTATTAATTTCATAAATCGTCTCTAATCTTTAAGTTCAGAATTGGTTGGGTCTTCAATCTTTTTCCGATTTCTTGGGTAACCAACTTTTCATAAATTTACAAGATAGGTCTTTTTTTACAGATTCCGACCGTTAACTTTCTAATAAAATTACTATTATACCTCTTAATATTTTAATTTTAAAAACAAAAAAATTTAAAAATATTAAAACTGATAAAAAATTTTAAAAAAAAAAACCGACCCAACCCCACTGACCCCTCCCCGTCTCTTCCTAAGAATGGCCACCATAAATGGCTACCAGAATGTTGCCATTTTCGGTGGCAAAAAAAGGGGTGAATCAGCATTTCCGGCAGCAAATGGGGGATTCACCCTCTATAAATGCTGATGTTTGCTGCCATTTTCCGGCAGCAACAAGCAGCAAATTGATTCACCTCGTGGGAAACTACAGCATTTTGTTGCCTCCCAGAAACGACAGTAGAAATGTTGCCGTTTCCTGCGACAAAAATGGAGAGGTGAATCTTCTATTGGCAGCAAAGTGCTGCCATTTCTGGCAGAAAAATGGAGGGAATTCACCCCTCTTTTTTAGCTGTCGGAAATGACAGCATTCCGACGACCATTTCCTTCTGCCATTCTTGGGTGGGTGTTTTCTTTTTTCTTTTTAATTTTTTATTATTTTTAATATTTTTAAATCTTTTGTTTTTAAAATTAAAAAGTTAAGGGGTATAACGATAATTTTATTGGAAAGTTAACGACAATATTGACGGAATCCATAAAAAAGGACATATCGTGTAAATTTATGAAATGTTGGACACTCAAGAGGTCAAATAAAAAGGTTGGAGATCCATCTAATTCTTAACTCAAATGTTAAGGACAATTTGTGAAGTTAACCCTTCGTAAAATGTATCTATTTCATCTATATTCCTTTTTTTTCAATGTATGGGGTCTTCAACGTTTCAAAAACTTCACAAACGTCCTTGTTGACATAATCCATTCATTTCAACCATTAAAATAAATGTTGACACAAAAAAAAAACCCTCCACAAGTGTATAAATAAAAAATCAAATATATAAATAAAAAATCAAAGACAAAATGTGAATAAAGGCAAAAACTATATTACAAAAAAAAAAAAATACAGCCTCTTTACCCACCATCCCCACATATTCTGATAGCTTCTCCCAACACCGCCACCACGTGTTGCTATGTAATTGCCATTCTTGAGCGGCAAAATTGGTTGGGGGAGGGAGCTCACTATTTTACTACTTTTAGAGCTATCAAACATTACTAAAATAAAAATATAAAGACGTCTCTATAAGAAAAAATGAAAAAGTACAAATAGAGGAGGATTTGCATAGGTGGAGCATGTTGGATTTGCATTTTCTTTCACCTTTTTTTTTTTCTTTTTGGCATTTGATTTTCCTTTATTCACGCACAGAGGGTAAAATTGTCTCTTTATCAATATTTAAAGGCTAAAATGGATGAATTACGCCAATAGGGACTTTCTCGGATGTTTTACAAAGGTTGGAACCTTTCTTGAAATTTACCCCATTAGAAAACCGTAAACTACTACGTGTGTCCTGAAAATACAATTATCCTTCGTAAATCCCCACAACAGAACAATTTAATAAGCGGAAACATCGTAAATTCATTTTTCATAGTCTTTCCTCCCTCTAAGAATTACAGAATCTCTGCAACCTAGTCCAGAGTTTCGTATGCATTTATATCTATGATGAACTGAGGTCCGTCATCTTTTATGGGTTTCTTCATTAATATCTTCCCAGATCTGAGCTATTCCCATTTCTGTAATCTCTTTCATTATTAGTCTATTTCTGTTCTGTAGCTGGGTATATAACCGATTAGACATTTTCTTGGGGTTTCTTGATTTAGTTTATTGCCCATGATTTTCAATCAATACTTATTTTTCATGTCTTAAATATTTATTCGTCTTTTTATGTTGATTCTTGTTCAAGTGGTTCCAGTTTTGTGTTGTTTTCATACATCGGTCTTGTTGTGCATGTTATTTTAAAAGATTTGATAAAAATGGCAACTTGTTTTGATCCTTTTTTCCCCCTCCTTTTGTTGTTTGTTGGTTCTGGAAGTTTGATTTCCATCTTAGAATGAACATATCTAGGTGCACGGTTCCTTTCTTTCTTTCTTTTTTTTTTTTTTCCCATTTTTGTGTGTACTTGATTATTTAGCTTTTTTTCGTCTGGGCATTTAGAGTACAGCTCGTATATCTTGATTGTTCTTAATTCATTATCTGTGATTATGTGTGTCTAAGAAGAAGGTGTTTGAGAGCTGAAATTGAATTTTGTTTAATGTAGAAATTCTTGGTTAAATGTGATGTTCTTCATTGTCATGCTACTAAGATAGGGTGTTGGTTTCCTTGTTTATGGTATTTTCAACATGCATTTGTTGCAATTTTACTCCAGTTACATCTTTTGACTGAACATGTAATTATGAATTTTTGTAATTATCAGTTTTGTATGCCCTTTTTCCTTTTGCTATTGGATAGTTATTATTTATTTGTGGTATCTTGTTAAGAAATGAAAAAATTTAAGAGAATCTCTTGTAGAGAGGACAAATCAGTCGCGTCGAAGCACGACTGAACTTTTTGCACATATAGTCATTGATTCTTGAACAAGACATAGTCGGCATTGTGATAGACTCAATTAGCTACTTGAATCCTTTCTCGCCTTTGATCCATCTATTAAAAGGTCCAATATTATCGATTTCTTTTTTTCCTGATCTGTTTTAATTATCCCATATGGTGTTGCTAGATCACTTTCATATTTTACTTTCCCCAGGATTGTACAGGTCATTTGGGTAGGTTCCTCTTTCAGTCTATGTACAATATTTTCACACTGTCTAAAGTTCGGATTGTCTTTTCACCAATCTATACTTCATTCTTTTGTTGTTGATTGTTCATGTATCTATGTATTTTATCCTTTCTCCTCTAATTCTCTGAACACATATAAAAATGGCATAGCAAATCAATATTCATTTTATAGAACTTTCATTCAACCGATGCGTGAGTGCTGAAGGAACGTTTCTAGATCATAGGATTTCGATAGTTCCATTGCTTCTTAGTTGCTTTAGTTTTCTTATTTATTACGTAACATAGCGTTGTAATCCAACGCTATTTTGGAACATCTTCTGTTTCTGTCTGTTTCTGTAGTTAGTAGAGCTAAAATGTGTGTGCATTAGACAGATCTTATCTTACTGGTGAAAATTGCTGAAATATGCATATGATTTCTTATGAATTATTTTTGTACGGAGTGACTCATTTTACGTGAGTTCATTTTATGTGAGTTCTCTTGGTGTTTGCTATGTCTAAATGGACTTTTTAAGCATCCATTTACGTTTTCTTTTTACTAAATGCGAACGAGATTTTTTGCTCAACAATTTTTTTTGTTATATCCTTTACAGTTTTGTTACTTCTATACTTCATCTTTTGTGGTTGATAATCATAATCATAGATGGCATAGCTATTGTCTTTTATCGCTCTTTATTCTCCTTATTATTGCACTTGTCTTGCAGGAGAATGCAAAAACATTACTATAAATATAACTTACAGGCAGTTGCTCTATATTGGCAGCAGATGAAGCTGTTCCTTGATAAATGGTGTATGGTTTGCTGATTATTAGTTGTTGTACAATTAACATCAAGATCATTGAAATGCAAACAAAAAAATTGAAAATTACCATCAGGTTCAACAGGAAACAAGATAAGGTCAATGATTCAACTGTTGCTAATGACCTTAATTGTGTGGAAGGGGAACCAAATCTCTCTAGTGGCTCTACTCTTGTGGGAAGCCTGGATCCCACCCCTCAGGGTCCTTTTTCTTGTAGTGAGGGAGAAGACATTCATAACATAGGAGATGAAGAAAGCGAACCCGAAAATGCTCAAAATCAAATGGTGCTTTATGACCCTGCTGTTGCCAATAGAGCTCGAGGAGTTGAAGCTGTCCCAGATCCCATTGGTCATCAACCTCCATCTAATGGGAATCAACCTCCATCTTTTACTAGTTTCCCTTTTTCAAATCAAACATCAAGGGTATTGCCATCTGTAGGGGCTTTTACTGTTCAGTGTGCCAGCTGTTTAAAATGGAGGCTCATTCCGTCGAAAGATAAGTATGAGGAAATAAGGGAACACATTATAGAACAACCCTTCTTTTGTGAAACGGCTCTTGAGTGGCGATCTGACATATCATGTGATGATCCACCTGACATTATGCAAGATGACAGCAGGCTTTGGGCGATCGACAAACCTAGCATTGCTCAACCACCTCCTGGGTGGGAGAGACTCCTAAGAATCAGAGGTGAAGGAAGTACCAAGTTTGCAGATGTGTAAGTAACGTATTATATTTATTTGGGCATTCCAAATAGCCTTTTATGCTTTTTGAGTGTGAAGCTGTCATTAATTTCATGGACAAATAATCTAAGCTCATGCAAGCCATTTCCTTTTCCTTAAATTTGTTTTCAAGTGAAGATTGAATGCTAAATATTTGGCATTATTTTTAAAGGCAGAGAACAAGGTATGCTTTCTTCTAGCAGATGTATGATCTTAATTTTTGTCCCTGTTTTTTTCTTTCTTTCTTTCTTTCAAATAGCTTATGACGCAATATGTGTAACTGATGTTAATTTCATGCTCAAATATATCAAAAGCTTGTGCAAAGCATATTTTAAATTTCTTGTATTTTGTCATGATTGAATTGGAATATTTAACCATATGTGAAAAATACCAAGACAAATTATCGTTTTTGCTTATAGCGGCTGGAATTAGCTTATTCTTTTGCTTGTTTCTTTCAAAAATTTTGGAAACCTAGGTGGCAGGTCTACCTCCTCTATTAATCTATTTGGAAAGCGGAGCTATTTACCGTGTCTTTTACCCTGGTACCTGTCTATGTGGTTTCAAACTTTAGGATGTGATGTGAGTTATCTTCTATGGTCGTGCAATGCTGTACGTGGGGCAATTTTATGGCCATCAATATTGTTGTGTTCATAAATCAACTAAGAATTTGCATGTTCCTGAAGAACTTAACAATTTTATATGCAGGGATGATATTGAGTGCTAAGGTTAGCTATTTGTCTAAAAATATTTTTCTAAGAGACAGGAAAGAACTTTGCATATCATGTATAAACTTTCACGCAATATAATTTTCTTCAAATTCGATGTGAAGGTTCATTATTTACATATATTCTTAAGTTTACAATATTTATCAAAGTAAAGTCACAAATTGTATTGTTATGGTAAAAAAAAGGGCCATATTCTGATCCAGATTGTAGTTTGGGACACAGTTATTATGTTGCTCCAACAGGCAAGAGACTTCGATCAATCGTGGAAATTCAAAAGTGAGATCTTCCTCCTGATTATTACAGAATGTGTTTATTTTCTTTAATTTTCTCAATTCACAAATCATCGAAGAATCTTTATTTTAGAGTTCAGAATCTTTTCTTGCTTACTTTTGCTTATGTGGTGTTACGATGCTCTCTCTTTTAAGATACCTGGACAAACACCCAGAATATGTAGAAGAAGGTGTCAGGATATCACAATTTTCATTTCGAGTTCCAAAACCTTTGCAAGAAAACTACGTAAGGAAGCGCCCTCATGCTGCACCTTCCTGTGATGCAACTAACCAAGGGATGCTAGCATCTCCTGATCCCTCGAAAGGTACATATTTATCTAATGAAAAATATTATGAATAAATCCTTGGTTTCAGCATCTTTAGGATACATGTGCCATGTGGTTTGTGCTAATTAATTTCTGGACAAGGTACCATTTAATCCAGCCTACCTCACTTATTTCTGTGATGAGAGTTCAGTCCAGTATTCTTCATTGCATAATAATGTAATATGCACTAAGTTTTTGCTCGCCTCAGAAAATTCTGAATATATTCTCAAATTGGATGAAACAACCTCTTACTGTAGTTATTGAAAATTGTATGAATCGATGAGAACTTTCGGTGCCTGAATGCACTTGCATGGAGCACACGTGTTTGTTGTGGCCTTCCAAAATGATATCTGATATTTAGCATCCATCAGATAACAATGGGACTTGAAGCATCCTTCAGATAGACTGATGAACACTTGAAGTACTTTCTTCTGCTTATAACATTATCATGTTTCTACAGCCATAACATGGGTTGAACATGATGAGGAACCAAGCTTTCAACATGGAGGGCGAGAGACCTCGGCACCTTACCCTGAGGCTCCTATTCTCAATACTGAAAGTCAACCAGCAAAGAAGAGGGCACCATCCAAGCAGAGGTTTGACGATAATTTAAGTTACAATCAAAATGAGGTGACTCTGGCACAATCTACTCAACTTTCACGATGAACCGAGATAGATCTATGCTTGTTATTCAGTCAGTCTATTTGCTTAAAAACCTTGTGAACTCCCATGCAAGCCTGATCTTAAGAATACAGGTCGTACGTTAAATGTTTTGTTTTTTGACGGGTTTCGATTTCATTCCTTTATCAGATGGGGGATGTATGATGTTACATGTCTTGTGGTTCAGTAAGCATTTTTGTATATATAGACTGATGATGTCAAATGTCCAAATGACTTGAAGTCACCAATTTATGGTGCTAATATTGGACACCTTGTTTGTCTTTAATGAACTACCAGTCTTGAGATTTCAGTCAGATATATCCTTTAGCCTTGTCAACCATTTGATCCTGTTAATCTCTTATATGGCATCTTGTCTTCAAATGACACTTGCAATTCATAGAACTCGTTGGAGATGCTCTTATGTTACATGTTTGACGACAGGGTTTGAAATTATGTATTTTTGCTCTCACACCCGTGGTGGGTATTACGCGGCGAGAGAGAAGTGGGTCCCACCACGTGAGTAGGCGCGTATTGGTGGTGGGTGAGCAAAAGACAATAACATCGGCGTTAGACTATCGTGTGTGTAGTGGATTGGATCCGTTTTTAAAGCCACAGGAAATGGGTGTTAATGTATTTTTTATTTCCATCATTTTGATTTATTTATATTCATTTTAATTAATTTGTTGATTTGTTTTGCCAATAATCTTCTTTATATACCCATGTGTTCCAAGTGATAATTATATATTTAAAAGTGATGTGATGTGTGACAAAACAGGTGTGTAAAAGGGATCATTTACAACAACTTTGACTTCAATTGTCAATTAATGGAATTGGTAAATTAAACAGATACTGTGTAATTTTTTGCAACTAATAATATATAAAAGTTAAGGGTGTGTTGTGAGAATAAAAGTTAGGAGCCATTTCCATAGCAACCATAAACGTCAGGGGTCTGTTGCACAAATAAGCCATAATATGTGTGATGTGATGCAGAAATTAGTTTTCGTGCAGGTGATGTCATATTTATTTTCTACTAGTAAAATGACGTAAAATTTCCATGTTGTACTATTATTGTTATTACATATAACGTAAATCTCAAGAATACAAACCTTAAATCCTAATCTACGAAGTAAAATTTCCAACAACATTTAAGAAAAATTGGCGTCTAGAACTGGACGACTCGTTAAAAAAAAAAAAAACTAACCTTATGATGTGACCTAATAAAAAAAGGTTTCACGTTCTCTGCTACCATTGTTAGCCTCCAATTTAATAAATATCATGAGATTGATTCCTTGTAGCTATAACTATTTGAATGATTGGTTCAAGATCATTTTTGTTGACATATATTATGTTTAAAAAAAAAATATTATCCTTTTCCTTCTTTCCCTTTCTTCCCCTCCAAATGTTGACCGAAATCAATAAGAAATAAATTGCATATATGAACAAATCTATTAAATAAGCAGATTTGACGATGGACATACATGATAATCTTTGAAACAAATATCTAATTGATTTTTCCTTTTTAATTGTTAAGATGAGTTCTTCCTTCATAGAATTTTGACTAGTAGTTTTCAAGTATATGGTGCTATAATAGCAATATACGGTGACATGGTATAATACTAGCAACTGATATTAAGCACATTGTTATCCTACAAATCACATCAACAGTTACACTATACCACTTGTCTAGTGTCATAATAGTATCAGATGTCTAGTGTCCAGATTCTTGATCGTCTATTTCTTGTTTTATTTTTTTTCCCCTGTGAGGATTAGGGAAAAAAAACAATTGAGAATCTCACATTCGGAAGAAGAAAAGTAATTTAAAAAATAGGTTAATTATCATTCCAGGGCTTAATTCAGTGTTGTTAGAACTTTTCCAATAAGCAGTTTTTGCTTTGCTTGATAAAAAAGCTAATGTAAGAATAGTTTAGTATTTGATAAATATTTTTGATAAAATTGTTAGAAGCGGTTTTTTTCCAAGTGTTTGATAAATTTACTATTTCATTACAGTGTTGGTTTATATTTAGTTAAAAGTACACGATTTAAATCTTTATTTATTATTATATGGTATCTTTATTTTTTTCTTTTATGACTACTATGTAATTTTTTTTGTGTGTGCTTGTGTGTATATACAAATTTTCTAAAGAATTACAAAATATCGACAAGTAATAACTAAAAATGAAAATTTATTTTGAAATTTCTTTATGACGGAAAAAATATTTGAAATTAACCAATTAATAAAAATACACAAAAGATAAAACAAACGTAGATATTGTACAATCAAATAAATTATGATTCAATGAGAAAATATAAATAAAATAGATTGTTACATAAGTTGAGAAACTACATTTACTTCTCAAAATACGATGTATGATATTATTACTTCTATAATAATCGCTTTTTATAAAATTTACTAAATGCTTTTATCAATTGTGTTTCTCATCAAAGTAGAGGTTGGACATCCAACAACAATTCCAAACGGAGCCTTATCGGTGGCATATGACTGGATGCATATTAAATTTGGATCATCGGTGGCATATAACTGTGTGCATATTAGATTTTCATTATCTTCCTTTAATTTATTTTTTGTGGGGTAGTTTATAAAATTTCTTTCGTTAATTGATTTATTAAAGCTATATAGGTAAAATTGGTGTAGTGTAATTTATAAATATGTATTGGAAGTGGTGGTGTATTTAAAATGTGATTGCGCAATAAAAAATTGTAGTTGTAGTATAGTAATTATCATTTAATAAAATTCTTATTTTATTTCTTTATTCTTTTTTTTTATAATTTTTTAACGTTATAGGTACAACTTGGCTTTTTTATTTTATTTTATTTTATTTTTTTGGTTTAGCCTGTAAGTCGTAATCAACAACTTGTTAATCAGTACAATGAATTAAAAAATAAAATTGATCTAATTGCTACTATTTGACATAAGTGATACAATATTTTTTTTTTTTGAAAGTAAGGTCATACAATATTACTACCTCCGTCTTAAAATGATTGTTCAAATTTTCTTTTTCATTCGTCCCAAAATATGGTCTAGTTTTCTTTTTAAAAAGTATTATTATTTTCAAAGTTATACCGGCCTCCAATTTAGGAGAAAAGCCAGAGAAAAATTGGATGAAATAGAAAAAAGAAATTCTATTATCATTTTGAAAAGGCTAATTATATCTACACTATTATTTTTACTCAACACACCACATTATGTGATCATCCATACTCTTTGTTCCGTGTAGCATTTATGCCCTCTAAAAGTTTTTGCTACATATTTCCTTGAATCTTTGATTTAATTATTCTTTCATATTGTTAATGATCGGATATATTTAAAAAAATTTGTTTTTATACCTTAAAATTGTATGAAAATATGTAATTGTGTATTATTAGACAGAGATTTTCTATAGTACCAGATCTGATTCCGAATTTGAAACCAGATCTACTTAGGTAGCGCTGAATGGGCGCTATATGAAGCCATGCGGCCACATGGATATTCCATGAGGCTGCACAGGTCGCATGGTGCGGCTGCACATGTTGCACGGCGCGGCTGCAGGCGGTGCGGCCTCACAGCCAAGGCCGTGCGGCCGCACCAAGATGTGCGACCTCGCCATGCGGCCGTACCATGCGCCTGTGTAGCCGCATGGCTTCATGTGGCGCCCCGTCAGCACCACCTAAGTAGATCTGGTTTCAAATTTGAAACTAGATCTGGTACTATAGAAAATCTCTTATTAGACATGCTTTTTTCTTTTGTTTAAAAATTTTAACTAATTCCCGCTGTAAAATTTTAGAAATCAAAATATCTTTCAAAACAAAATGTCATGATTGTAAAATATTAAAAATAAAAATATGATAGAAATAAGTAAATAATGTAAGTGTAAATATTTAAACACATAAAAGATGTTGATTACAATTAAATTTTAGTGTAGTTAATAAAAAATGTGGTGTCAATATAACCACTTAAAAAAAAATCCAAGCCATTTGAACAATTCTATCATTCTATGCTATAGTGTCCCCACAAGATATAGTGACTTCATTCAATCCATCTTGTCTTGAATTGTATTATTTGCGTGCTTATCTTCTGGCTCTTAGACTTATTATTGATCGTTAGTGGAATCTAATACCCTATTAAGAATAGCCCAAACCTTTTATATTAGTTTTTATTGATTTAATATTATTAAAAAAAAAGCAATGTCGGTTTATCTCTTAACAATATGCATTATCATTTTTCATTTTCTGGAATGTCAACATTTATATCTCTATCAGTATTGCAGTTTATTTTCCAACATGTACATGTACATAATCCACCAATGTACATGTTATTGTTGTTCTTATGTTATTGTTGTTCTTCTTCTTCGATAACAAATATAGATATTTCATCCAGATATATAAAATTACCACATTTAGGAACTCCATGTACCCTTGAGCCGAATTTGGTTATGTACCTTTTCAATCAATGAAGTTATTAAGAATAATTCATTCATTCAATTTATTGTGCTTTGTTCTTTTTATTAATAGTTAGCATAACAAAATATTTGGTAAGGCATGAAAAATAATTTGATACTTCACATATATTGAAAAAAGATGAAAATTTTAAGTGATGAGAATGAAGCTTGATCTATTAAGCTCTAGACTAGGTAAGAGTAACCTGTCAAGTAGTAAAAATGATCTAGCGCCATATGTATGGCACTATATAGTGTCATACGGTCATATGACATGCGTTGACACTATATGATGTCATATGTATGGTGATAGATTGGGACTTCGTCATGTAGAGTGACCAAATTTTTATAAACTCATCTTTGTTTCTATATCTAACCGATATTGCAAAATCCAAACTATAGGAACGGTTACATATTTGATAAGATTGGACACAATCAATTGGTACGTTCAAAATTAAGCGTATTTAAACGATTTGCACATTTGCAAATGGCAACACAACCCATGTTCATAGACGTATTTGCCAGAAAATTAACAAGAAATTTTCACGTGACAACTCCCCAAAATCCTCATTGAAATTCAAAGGAGGCCAACTATAAATATAAGTTCCAAAATCTTTTCTAGGAAATAAGAAGCACTTTGGTAGCAAAGGATCAATCTCTGGCTCCGGTCATCACTCCCAGATTGGTATACTTTGATTTATCTGCAAATTGCTCTCTCACTGTCTGATTTCTTCTTCATTTACTCTCCTACAAATACGTACTTGATAATTGGGTTATGCTACAAGTTTATACAAAGAGTGCACTTTTAAGCAATTCCGTTAATTGCCCATCACATCGCTTCTTAATTAATAACAAAGAGTACATAAATGCCTACATACCCTTCAAACCACCAGTCCAAATTGGCTTCTTTTAGCTTCACTTGATGCCTCTAGGCATCCATTAAGCAAAAACCCGAAAAATAGTTTCACCAGAGCAGTGGAATTGGCAGTTGAAGCCAAGAGTTTGATCAGTAAAATCCCTGGAATTTCACTTCTTGATCCACTAACATTCTACCCAAATTTCACCACCATGGATCCTCTTCGAATCACTATCGGTGCTTTGGAACTCGGCCTTTCTGGTAAAGAAATTAACAGCATACTCTACAAATCTCATGGAATTGTTCCAGAACTGATACGCACAAGATCCATCACATTAGCATTCAGCCAAGGAACTACAAGAAACCATGTTGACAGACTTGTGGAAGCACTGAAACATTTATCGAGTACCCATACGCCATCACAAGACAAAAAAGAAAGGGGTTTTGCTCGAAATGCACCTTTTGACATAGTTGATATGGGTTTAAACCCTACAGGGGCCTAATTCTTTGCGAGTAAAACGAAACTAAAAATTGAAGACAGTGTTGGAGAAATATGTGGGGAATTAATTTGCCCTTTTCCTCCAGGGATTCCAGTGTTGGTACCTGGTGAAATAATCACAGAGAGATCATTGGATTATCTTGTTCGAGCTGTAAACCAAGGTGTTATCATCAATGGGGCTGCTGATACTACTCTCTCCACAATACTTGTATGCAAAACCTAGTAGGCCATTCTAGGCACCAAATAGAGACCTGGAGAGCTTCTTCTCATACGACTTCGAATCATATGATTCAAAGAAGAGATCATATTCTGATCATATTCAAATGTGGAAATTCAAAAGTTAGATTCCTCTTGATTATTACAGAATGTGTTTCTTTTATTTAATTTATCTTCATGTGAATGGTGAATTGTTTCTAACCATTTCTGCATTTGTTAGTCAACTTTTATTTCATGCATTTTCTGGAAATAGCTAAACTTTATTTAGCATCTGATGTATATATATTTAGCATCCATCAGATAAACTGATGAACACTTGAAGAAGTAGTTTCTTCTGCTAATCTTGGGATTTTAGTCAGACATATTTCAGGTTTTGGTATTGCAATTTATCTTATCGTGAATGGTGAATTGTTTTTAACCATTTCTGCATTTCAGCATTTGTTAATCAACTTTTATTTCATGCATTTTGTGGAAATAGCTAACTATATATTTGAGCAATACTAGTCTACTCCCAAACAAAAACGTGAGTCGTCGTTGAAATAATCTTCATTCCTTCAAGATATGAACCCCCCCCCCTCTCCCACAAACCAAAAAAAAAAAAAAGCCCAAATAAAAAATAAAAATGTGGAGGGTTTCGGGTATCATATAAATGGTTACGACTCATTCCCGTAGCCACCTTATACGTTTCGGGCCAACTGTGAAATAAACCACTTTTAATTTGTTGTAGTAATTAAGTTTTGTAATGGTGGTATAATTGTCTTGTTACTTTCTCTATCATACTAAGATGGCCATTGGTAAAAGCACTTCTAGTGGTAGAAACGTTCAAGCGCCAAACAACTATACCACGTGAAAGAAACAAACAATGGTTTCATAGTGGTTTCTATAAAACCAATATTGGTTTCTTTCACATCTGGTGTCATATTGGAGCCAAACAGTTGGCGCTAGATCAAATTTACTTCTAGTGGAGGAGAAACAAGTTAGGGCCGGGGGACAAATCGTGGGGAAAACTGGAAAGACTCATTTCCAAATAATAGACACAGGGAAAATAGGGAAAATGGGTATATGCATTCAGTTCATGTATTTAATCCATTGTATGTATTCAATTCGGATTGCTTTAGCCATTTCATGTAGGCATTCTATTGTTTTATGAACTATTGCCTTTGTTGTGAATTTTTCATTTTTCTAAATTGCAAGCATTTCATTTCACCGTAATATGCTTTTCTTTTCCTCATTTTTCAGATGTTCCATTTCATATTTAACAATAAGTTTAATTTTTTAATAATAAAAGAGGCCACTTGGTGGGGTATTATTGGATTATGAAAAATTTTTGACCCCCGGGGGGTGGTAAATAAGGGGTCAATTTCGGCCCCTTTTAAAAATATTTAATATATGTGTTAAATTTTCGGGTTTTTTTCCCTTTTGTTTAAATATTAATTTTCTTAATGCAGATTTGTTTGAGTTGAAAAGAGTTTAGGTTGTTAAGTGATATGAATTATAAATTGTATTTTAGACTGAAATTTCGAATTATAAAAACTTGCAATTACTTATTCAAAAATCTATTGTTTAACGTACTTTTATGAAGTTATGTGTAGTAAACATGTATATATTATATAAAAATATAATGTTTTCAATATTCGGAATTCCAAACTGTATAAAATTCAATATATAATATCCCTTCCAAAAAAATCAATATGTATTCGTATATTCATATTTTATTTGTGAAAAAACTTATGTTCAAATCGTGCCCCCAACAAATAAGTGTCCCCGCTCCGCCACTTATATTTATAGCTCATCAGTGAAATCTAATACCCCATCAATAGAGTTGTTAAATTTAACTCTACCACATAAGGATTCGTCCTTGGACGAGACGCATGGGTGGAAGAAATAAAGTCGGCTTTAAATTGTTGTTAAGTGGCATGTAAGTATGCTAAATTTAACTATTGATTAATAACACATTAGAGATGTTAAAAATAAATAATATTTACAATTTTGGTCAAGATTTTTATTAAAATTATTGTTAACCATTTTTTTTTTCTTTTGAAAGGAAAATTATTGTTAACCTTAGTTAGCAATAAAATTAACTTGTTGATAAAAAGATTCTTTTTAACACTTTTAAGAATACATTCAATGTAGCTATATTTACTTGTTAACTAACAATGGTATTAAAATTGTGAGTTAACACGTCCAATGTAGATAGTATTTAAAAAAATTAGTGTGGAACCGTGGATTTATCTCACAACAATATGCTTATCTTTTTGCTTTTACGTTCTTTTCAATAGTTATTACAGCATAACAAAATAATTGTTGAAGCATGAAAAATCATTTGATACTTCACATACATTGGAAAAAGATGAAAAGTTTTAAGTGATGAAAATGAAGCTTGATATTATATTCCATTTCCTGATACTGGATTTGTTCGCACATTTCACATTTTTCCAACGTATGAACCCAAGTTTCTCGCAAAACCTAAACTATATGAATAGGTTCCATGTTTGGGAAGATTGATTGGATACAATCAATTCGTTCGTTCAAAACTTACATATATATGAGGTCCAAAATCTTTCCTAGGGAATAAGAAGCACGTTGGTGGCAAGGATCGACTCCTGGCTCTGATCTTCACTCCCAGATTGGTATACTTTAATTTATTTATCTACAATTTGCTCTATGACTCTCCGATTTCTTGTTCGTTCTCTGATAGTTTGGACTAATAATAACAGTTTCCTATGTGTATAGATACTTGAACTGGTTGCTCTCTCTTTAGATTAATTGTTACTGCTGAAAAGTTGACAGCTATTCCATGTATGATGTAACCGAAATTTAGAAGTCTTAAAGAAGATGCAGGCAATCAACTTTGACATGTGCAATTCAGGACTGATGCTACAAGCTTTCAAGGTAAGTCTGAAGTTGGGAATTTTCACAGCTCACCCAATTCAGTGAGCTCACTACTGTTATATTGAGAAATAATTTCTGCACAAGAAACCTTACAAAATATGAAGAGTCTGCCGTACAGTCCTTCAACTCAGAAAAAATGAAAACATCTGTAACAAACTAATTTGGCCTGTTGTGGAAATAGAATTTACAGAGAAGAAGATGAAGGACCTAAAACAAAAAAAAAATAACAATTCTTAAGTTGCACTTAGAGAACACGATTTTCTTGCTTAAATAATAAAGATGACTGGAATAAATCTGAATAATTAGACAGACACTTTGACACCCCACTCAAGTTGAATCTCCTGAGGTGATTCCAAGCTTGTCTCTCAGATAGTTTGAACCTTGAAATTGCAAGGGGCTTAGTAAATAAATCTGCAGTTTGATCGCTTGTTGGAACATAGCAAACTTTGAGTTTCCCATCTAGAACTTTATCTCTGACATAGTGGATATCAAGTTCAATATGCTTGGTCCGAGCATGATACACTGGATTGGAGGCAAGTGCACTGGCACTTAAGTTATCAGACCAAAGTACTAGTAGTGATTCTGGCTTTAACCTTAATTCACTGAGCAAGGACTCAATCCAAGATACTTCAGTTGCACCAAGAGCTAGTGCTCTGTATTCAGATTCAGTAGACGACCTGGAGACTACCTGCTGTTTCTTTGAAGACCAAGCTATTAGAGTGTCACCTAGGTAAAGGCAATATCCAGAGGTGGATCTTCTATCATCTGGGCAGGAGGCCCAATCTGAATCAATGAAGCCTTCAATGTTCAAGCTGCTTGACTTCTTAATCATTATCCCATCCCTCAAGGTGCCTTTCAAATATCTAAAGACTCTTTTTACAGCATTCCAGTGGACATCATGAGGCTGCTGTAGAAATTGACTTAGAGATCGGAAGAGCACACGTCATGTCTGGTCTTGTGTGAGCTAGGTACTGAAGCCCTCCTATTGCACTTCTGTACAATGAAGGATTTTTCATTAGTTGACCATCCTCCTTTGATAGTAATTTTCCACTATTCATAGGAGTTGCAGAGGGCTTTAAATTCTAAAAATTGAACCTCTTCAATAAGTCAACAACATATTTTGCCTAGCACAGATGTAGTCCAAATATGTTTCTCTTAACTTCTATTCCAAGAAAATGATGAAGATTGCCCATGTCCTTCAATGCAAATTTGGAATTCAGTTTATCAATGAAACTCTGCAATAACTCACTGTCACTTCCAGATTATATCATCTACATAAACCAGTATGGAGATGATTTGAGTCTGATTTTCATAGAAGAACAAAGAATTATCAGCCTTGGACTGAGTGAATTTCCAGCAAACCAAAGTCTTTCTCAATTCATCATACCAAGTTCGTGGTGCTTGTTTCAAGCCATATAATGCCTTTCTTAACTTACACACAAAATTTGGTCTTGTTCTGTCCACAAAACCTTTAGGTTGCTTTAAGTACACTTCCTCACTCAAGGTCCCATTTAAAAAGGCATTGTTGATGTCTAGTTGTCTAATGATCCAATCCTTTGACACAGCCAAAGTAAGTATAATTCTTAATGTGCATGATTTTATTACTGGACTGAAAGTTTCTGTGTAATCAACTCCAGGCCTTTGTAGAAATCCCTTGGCGACTAGTCTTGCTTTATACTGTTGAATGTTTCCTGAACACCTATATTTAACTCTGAACACCCATTTTGTATCAATGATTCTTAAACCAGATTTTGGAGGAACTAAGTTCCAGGTATCATTCCTAACTAGAGCATCATATTCTTTCCTCATTGCATCTTTCCAATTTCTGTCATTTAGAGCCTCTGAAACTAAACTTGGTTCTATGGCTAATTGTTCTTCATTGAAATTGTGTTCCTTTGCAAGGGTTAAGTATGTTTGGGCTTAAATATTCCAACCTTACTTCTAGTAGACGTGTGCTCTTCCGATCTCAGCATTCCTTTGTTCTGTTGCATCAACAGCCCTTATATCCTGATTTACAGTATCATTGATTTCTATGGGTAATTCATTTTGGTTCTCAACTGAGTTTTCAGCAACATTATCACCATTTCTATCATTATCATTTTCACTGAACAAACTTCCTTCATCAAGTGGTTGTTCTGCTGCTAAGTTTTCTCTTGGATTAACTACATTAGCCGTATTTTGAGCTGTGACATTTCTATGGATTGGAAAGATTGGAAAACTTTGAATGATAACAGCTGAAGGTTTTGTGTGGGAATGTCTATTTAGGAAACCATCTGTGAAAGGAAAATCCTCTTCATTAAAAATCACATGCCTTGACATATAAACTCTTCCAGTAGGACTTAAGCACTTAAATCCTTTGTGCGAATTACTGTAGCCAAGGAATACACACTTTATTGAGTGGAAACTGAATTTGTGTGACTGATATGGTCTTAGGCAAGGAAAACATGCACAGCCAAAGACTTTCATCTTTGAGTAGTTGAAAGGTTCTTTGTGAATTACTTGATAGGGTGATTTCATACTGAGTATGGGTGTAGGTAAGATATTTATGAGATAGGTAGCAGTATGAAATGCTTCCCACCAGTATGTTAAAGGCATTTTTGCTCGAGCCAATAAGGTCAGTCCTGTTTCTGTGACATGCCTATTCTTTCTCTCGACTCTACCATTCTGGGCCGAAGTGTAAGGACATGACATTCTGAGTTCAATTCCATAGGTTTCGAGTGTGTTTGAGAAGCTTTTAAACTGAGTTCCACCATCGCATTGTAGGGCTTTAATTTTTCTCTCAAATTTGTTTTCCACCAAGTTTTTAAATTGTATAAAAGCAGTCAAGGCATCTGATTTTTGTTTCAGATGATATATCCAAGAAAATCTGCTATAGTCATCAACAAATTGGATGTAATATTTAAAACCTAAGATAGTTGTAACTAGTGCAGGTCCCCATAAGTTACTGTGAATTAATTCCAATGGAGATTTAGCATGCGAATGAGAGTTTTTAAATGGCAAAGCATGAGATTTACCGAGTTGGCAAGCATCACAAAAAGAAGGTATTTTATTGCTGATGAAAGATTCATTACATGACTCAAGGATTTTAGACAAGGTAGTGGCAGCAGGATGACCAAGCCTCCTGTGCCATAGATTTACCCTAGACTCTACTGGACCTGAAATAGAAGACTTTGTACTACTTGACTCTACAGCAAAAACTGATAAAGGAAATTTATGGTA
>CAVNYN010233571.1:0-12689 GCA_963692815.1 Nyctanthes arbor-tristis
TCAGGTGAATTTTGTAGTGCTAGATATAAAGAGCATTAGGAAGATAAGATGTAAGTTCCACTTAATTGTCAAGATAATTACAAACGCGAAATTGGCGACACGTGCAACGCAAGTGCTGTTACTAGTATATATATAAATGATGATGATGATGATTATTATTATTATTATTATTATTATAATTATTATTATTTGTGGTATAGGAAAAAGCAGATAAATTGGGAGATGATATGTGTGATTCGAACCTGAAACCTCCCACTCAAAACTTGAATATCTAATCATTACGTCGTAATTTGATCCACACTTATTTTCAATTGATCTCACCTCTATTTTGTGTATACATGTACAATAAAAAAGTTTAAGATTGGTCTATGTGTTCTACACAAATTTTTGCCATTCAATTTCACTCACACTCTCTCATTTCATATATAAAAATACATTTTTACGAGTTTGTAAACATTCATGAACTTTTAACTATTGTTTTAACATGGACACCGTGTTCTATTAGAAAATATCTAATACTCTAAGAGTACCTAAATAAAATACTTCAGGCTAATCACTTGCCCGTATATTCAAGGGTGAGTCTAAAAACCCACGTACAAATTGTTTCCCTATCTTACATGCAAAAAGGTTAATATAGATGCATGCAAATCTTTGATGTGAGATTTATGGGATTGTCAATCAGTTCTGTCAGGATTAGATTACAAAGTAATCAATCAATTGCCAACCCACATTCACATTTTCTTTATGGAAGATTCTACGGGATTTCGAAATCCGAAGCCACATCGTTGAGATTTTCAAACGGATAATCTTTCGACTTCTTTCAAACTTTTATTATAGGGTTAATTTCACAAATCGCCCAAGTTCTTTGGGTTAAGAACTGATTTCATCCTTAACTTTTTTAAGACACTTTACAGCTCTCAACCTTTGATAAATACACACAAATCTTCCTTTTTTCACTATTCCGTAAAATTTTTAATAAAATAACGATTATACCCGTTAAATTTTTTTTTTTAAATTTAAAAATAATAAAAAAAATCCAATCCACCCCACCATCTCCAAGATTGGCCACAGGAAATACTGTCATTTCGACAGATTCCGCCGCCGGAATGGCAGCATTCCTACTGCTAAAAGGGGGAGAATCCCCTCCATTTGCTGTCGGAAATGACATCATAATTTCTGCCAGTAAATTGGGGGAGGAATAATTGGGGAGGGGATCCACCCGATCGGTCGGCCACTTCCAGCAACCAAAGTGCTGCCAGACAAATGGAGGGAGTCTCTCTCTCGTTTTGTGTGCAAATTTTGCGTGGGGTGGGGTGGGGTGCCGCCGTTTCCGACAGCCAAATTGCTGCCAGAAATGACAACAGTAGCAACACAAATTGGGGGAGGGGGTCCAAAATGGGGGAAGACTGCCCCCATTTATGCTGCTAGAAACAGTAGTATTGGCCGCCGTTTCGAGGCCGAAAATGAATCCCCCTTTTGGCAGCTGGAATGCGGCCATTCCGACGGCGGAATGGCCGGCCACCAGAATGACAACATTTCCGGCGGCCAATCTTGGGGAGGGGAAGGATGTGATGTGTCTTTTTTTTAATTATTTTTAAATCTTTTTTAAAAAGTTTAAGAGTTATAGTGGTCATTCTGTTAAAAATTTTATAGAATAGTGGAAAAAAAGACGATTTGTGTATATTTATCAAATGTTTGGGGTTGTAGGTGTCTTAAAAAAAGTTAAAGACGAAACCGGTTTTTAACTTAAAGGTTAGGGACAATTTGTGAAATTAACCCTCTATTATATAATAACTATCCAACAAAACAAATCTTTGTTCGTGCTTCTGTATGGATATAAGTGACGAGAAGTTGGTTAAACTATGTAGTAGTTAGCTTTGTTAAATTAAATTCTTAATGTTCTAATAAGACCAATGGTGCTCCAAAATAGAGTATTTTGGAGCACCAAATGCCATCCAACTAGCACACGGTAAATTTCCAGGCTACATTTGGCGCATCACTGTAGCGCCTGGAAATGCAAATGGCATTTCTGTTTATTTACGGAAATGCCATTGCAAGATTTATTTTTTCTTATTTTTCCTTATAATACATTTGACATCTCAAGCTTTGTGTTTACCTTGTTTGAATTTTTTTTTATAATTAACATTTCACGTGTGTTTGGATTGTTCACTGGCCTTTTTTTTTCAAAAACAATTTCACATGTGTTTGTTTATTTTAATTTTTTTTAAAAAAAATTTATTTCACGTGTGTTTGGTTGCTTCACTTTTTTTTTATGTTTTTAGTCTTTTATCTTAATTTATTCGTTTTAATCTAATGTTATTTCAAAACAATTATTATTTATTTAATCTAAGTTATTTTACCTAATTCGGTTCTTGTTAATGTATTATTTTTTACAGAATAAAAGAAATTAATTTGCTAGAGTATAAAAATAAATAAAATGTATTGGTTGAATCTAATTACGTTCGGTTATTAATATGATGCGTAATTATTTATTTTTCATAATATGTTAATGGTTGAAAATAAAAGAAAAATAGAAAAAATAGTTATAGAGAATATATCGAGTATGTGGATTGAAGAAGTTTTTTAAATAGATGTATTATATTTTAGAGTATTGGTGCTGTAAAATAGAGTACTGTTAGAGATGGCCTAAGATACCCTTATTTATTGTGTATAATAATAATTAAAAATAAAACAAAAAATTAAAGTGAGATTAGTAATGAAATGTCATATTATGAAAAATGAAAGAGGATTATTTTTACGGGACAAATTTGTTGACACTGACTTTGTTGACACTTCGTACAAATTTGAAACTGAGAGGTGTCGTCAACTTGAATATATAATGAATTCTTATGAATTAACATTCCATCGAGTTTTATGAATTTACATAAGAATCCTGTAAAAAGAAGTCAAATTTCATAATAACGGTCTGGTATGGTGGGTATATTTTTCAACTTAAAATTCATGAATTGATTTCAGGCCCCCTAAACTTCATTAAAATGTACACCACACGTTACTAAATGAAGATACACTGCATTTATATGTAAAATTCTAAAATCCATTAAATCAGAGATGAGGACACGACCCAACGTAGGCAAATCACTACCTAATGTTGACGCTTCCTCATACAGTCTGAGGAATATCTGTGAGAAATGCTTCATTACATCTAAAATAGATGGAGTGCTACGCCTACCCGTGACATTAAAGTGACAAAACATAAGAGGATAATATCTTATCAAATGCATATATAGCATGAAGTATTGCATATCCGATTGTGCGTATGTAGCATGATTCGAAAAGGAATGACGCATTGCGCTTTTCCTTAAAGCTAGATATCGCACCCATCATTATCATTTTAGAGAATAGAATTTAAGTTGAAAATTTTCCAAATTCCCATTAGTTCTATAACAACTTTGAAACTCAACACAGAAAAGAGCACTTCCAGAATGATGTATGAACAAAGGGGTGCAAAATAGTGCCTCATAAACCATCTCCAAGCACAGTGTTAAGAATTGGCAATCGCATTATTCGCCCCATCAAACTGTACAACGTGCCATTGTGATTCAAAACATTTTAAACCAGTCATTTTAACCTGCATTTGGTTGAAGCAGAAAGGAAAAGAGGTAGCTGATGCGTTCATTTCTCCATTGAGCAGAAAGCAGACAGGATCAACTCCATTGAGTAAGTATGCATTTCAAGCCGGGACATAGGACTCCAGCAACAGTTGTGTTGGGGATGGGGATCTGATATCAACAAGCAGATAGACGTACTTCCACTGATTATCAACCTGATCCTTGAACATCTCAGCACCAACTACACCGGCTCCATGTGGCCCTCGAATGAAGAAGTTGACCTGAAAAGCCAATTCATTTGACTGTCATTGCGCACAATATTCGTCATCTTAGGAAGAAAACCTCTACAGACATCAGTTACTTCAGGGATAAGAAATACAGGTCAAGTTTGACCAACTTCTGTAGAAATATTCATACTTTAGCAAGCATCGTAAATCATCTAAACTAGATAGCATCATTCCACATTATAATTACAATTCTGCTACATGTACAACATATTTTCACACGTGTGACAGAATCATGTTTCTTTACACATCACATCACTTTTTAAATCAATGTTTATCACGTGAGAAACATGGGTATGTAAAGAGAATTTTGTACAAGTAGACTAATTCTTATAATTATGTACCTCCACATGTTCAGTGCCATCCTCATCAGTCCATACTCGATGGTGAATTCTCTGACGAGCACTTCGGTTCCTGGTTTCTTGGCCATAGCCAGTAATAGGGGACCCAATTCTCACCCTAACCTGGTGCATTGAAAGTTACAAGTAATCACAAATTCACCATCATTTAATGAATTACCATTCAACTAATATCTCAGGGACCATCAACTTTATGGTATTCTTCATCTAACGGCAAAAGATGTTTTTTATGTGACAGAAATGAATACACACGAATTTTGTTTTCCCAGTTATGTCCTAAATTCTGCATCAGGTACAAGTATAACGGATCCAAACCAAACTTGAGGTAAAATAAGATGCCAAATACAAATTCAGTGTGCATTCACACGGTCGTTTCTAGAGATATATTTTGCTTCCGCACAGTTCAACTTGTGTCAAAACAGATCCACTGATAATTTGATAGGGTCATGCAGCGAAAACACGGGATATAATAGTAGTAGTCATTTGAAGATGTATAGTGCAAAACAGGTAGCCATAAGAATTGTGCAGAAATTCAACACCAAAGTTAGGGTATGCTATTAAAAAATGTGAAAAAGCATGAGATTCCCACTGTTATCAGCACTACAGAAAGATGGAAGATGCTTTTTTTTTAAATAATAAAATAGATTTTATTGGCAATCAAAACAAGTACATGGGAGGGGGACTATGACATGACCTCCCAAGATCAAACAAACATAAGCCATAAACCAAACACTACAGGAGCAGCAGGATAGAATGACTAGAGAGCTCAAGGATCATAATGGGATTGGATAAGAAGAGATTCAGAATTAGGCCAAAGGGCCCTCCTCTTTGTTCCATTTAGCAATGGCCGAAGGGCCCTCCTCCAAAGATGGAAGATGCTTGTTTGCATATAGACTTCCTACAACATGATCTGATAAGAAGATTTTTGTTTTTCCTGTCCCAGACAGTTTTTCTCCTTGCATACATCTCCTAGGAAGATTGCTCTACTGGAAGGCTACTTAGCTTTAAGTTCGAAAAACTGAATGTCAATCAAACTAAGATTATTATCTCACCAAAACGGTAGATATTTTGAATTACTAGATTCATCTGTTTAGGCACTTGAATAAAACAAACAAATAAAATTACGGTCTGTATAACTCAAAATTTGATACCCTACACAGTGTTGAGGGCCAGCAAAACAGGAGAAATTTTTTTTACCCACGCCAAAGTTAAGCTTGTCGTAAGTGTAAAAGATTTTTCAAGCAAAAGTATTTTATATTTTGATTTAGCATACCACTTCCACAGCCTTTAGTTATCATTTGGTTGAATTAGTTCAAATTGTTCCAGCAGGTGACAATTTCAAAAGCATTCATTGCCAAGCTACATTATGAAATCATCTCTCATAGTTTTCAAAAATGCCATTAGTTTTCAGCTCTGTACAAACATTTCCTCAGTTAAATAGTTGTGCCACGCATAGAAGACCAAGGATCATTATCTTTCATTTTACTTTTGAGCAAAGATACCTACCTATGAATCATATCTACTGGAAGCCTTTGTTATGAAACTACCACTTTTGATTTTGATTTCCCAATACAAGATGACCATTCAAAGTTCAATTACAGCAAATAATTACATGATAACAAATAACAATCCAAACAAATCCTAAAGAAAATGTCAAAGTAAGATTTGATGAAACCTGACTGTCATTTTGAACCCTCTCCAAAGCTTTCCCAAAAATTTTGTACCTACAGAAGATCAGTATGAACTGGACGATGTCAACACCTTAACCATAGAAGAGATCACAAGGTATGACATTCGCAGCTCTTAGAATGTAAATTCTTACTCTTTTGGTTGAAATATAAGTTCCTTGAAAACACCGTATCCTGCTGCAGCAGCAATTCCAAGCCCAGCAAGGATGACAAGACTGTAAGAAGCTCCCTCAGTAAAAGTCACTGGCTTCTCAGGTATGTTATATGTTGGAGCATCAAAGGGATCCTCGACTTTAGATACATCTCTTCGAGTCTGTGAAGATAGACAGGACAATTGAAATCATTCCTCACTAAAATATACCCCGATTGTAATGGTAACATTCATATGATTAATAGCAGCATAGCAAACTTCACTTTAAAATCTAAAAGGCTTCGAAGTTCCCAGGCAGTGAGGATGAAATATTCATCTCTAAATTAGCGCTGCTAAAAAATTAATGTCATTGGGTGGGCAGTCATGAACAGGGCATTATGGTTGCATGGGTCTAACACAAAAGACATTGCTACAACGCATGTGTTGAGCATTCTTTTGCATAGTGAAGAGCCTCATATCATCAAAATTAGTATTAGATTGGATTATACAGTAGCAATTACTTCAAAAGATTCGACAGGATACTCTCTGCAAGTCTAGAGACCACGTGACTTTAGAAACTTGGAATCTGAAATGTAGATGCCTTAGACTAGTTGATCAAATTACAATGAACTACCTACGGGACAAGAAACTCTAAAATAATCAATCGTATGGATTTGCAAATTATTCCCACATTCACAAACTAGAGTTTTCAACCCGATATGAAAAGCCAAAGGCTACTCCTCAAACTCATAGTTTTAGGATAAGTAGCATAAGATATGAGCTAAGGCCTAAGAGTTCCTATTCCATCATTGGGCAAGATTGCCCTTGGCACATTTACCCTCAACTCCTTGAAATGCCACCAAGACCCTGTAGGCCGATTATGTACGTGGCCTTCATTTTTCGGCATCACCAAAATATTTATAGAAGTTGGCTATTGCAAAAGAGAAAATGCATTACAGCTGCTTGGAAATCTAACATATTATGCACAAACTTATTAGCTTTTCTACCTCTAGTTAGATGTGGATTTTAAGGTTTCAATTATGACTGATTGTGCTGCACATGGAAGGTGTTCAAAGCCTAATATCAAACAATTGGGTCACTAGTTTTACTTATGCCATCCTATTCAACAGCAGTGAAGAACTGATGTTGTAAAACACCTCTAACTGAAATTATTTTGTAGCAACAAAAAACCGGTAGCCTAACAATTATAAAAACCAAAACAATAGGAAAAAGGAAAATGACGCTTTACTTTAAGCTACTACTCTTGGTCATCTAGTTTAATTAAGTTCTCTCTAAGTAGAAAGAAAAAAAAAACTAACATTCATTTCAAGTTATGCAGACTAAAAGTTATAAACATTTAATTAGTAGTGATTAAACAGACTAACCCAAAACTACTGTCAGGAGTCAGCAACATAATAATGCAAAATAATAGGCTTAATTCAACTTTCGAAATTCCAATGCAAAGCCATATTCAAGGTACATGGAGACGAAAAGCAGAGAGTAAAAACACCTCCGAAGATTTTTGTCGTGAAGATTCTGAAGCACTCGTTGCCAAGAACCTAGTGGAACTGGGAATCCTAAATTTTGCTCCATTGATATCAGAAATTCTCAATGCTGACGAATAATTTACAGTTTGTGCATTTCCCAACCATCTAAACGGAACCAGGAGGCCTATCAACAATGAATTTAACAATAAAATTAGCACAAGTATTAATGTCCCATTATTCATAATTCCTACAGCAACCATAAAATATAGATACTGACCAGCCGCTTTGTGGTTGTTCAAATTGGCGAATTTCCTAGCGTCATTGACGTAGCTTCTGAGAAAAACAGATTCCAGGGCCACCTGAAGCCTATGCAATCACTTGTTATTTGATGAAAAAAGTACAAAAAGGGAAAAAGAAGAAAAGAAAGGGTTATATCAATAGCGAAAATTCCAAGAGGAAGCATACCTGGGTACAAGAGTTCTGATGGATCGAATCGACTTCATTCTTCTCTGATTGTGTGTTGTGGTGATGCCGCTGGTACTCGAAGATCTCCTCGTCCTCGTTTGCTCTTTTCGCCTTGCTAAAACCCTAACGGGGTTTTCTGTTTTCTTGCATTTTGGTTCATTACCTGTTCATCTATGTTATACAAAAAAAATTATACTGCTGACACAGGAAGTGGCTGTAGTTTAGTGGTTAGAATTCCACGTTGTGGCCGTGGAGACCTGGGCTCGAATCCCAGCAGCCACACTTCAATGTTTCTTTTTCCATTTTTAACTATTTGTTCGTACTTGCCATTGGACCGACTTCGTGTGAGGGAGGCTTTGGGCTGGAAGCCCTGAATCCTCATTATTGAGCTATTATTAGTATTTGATTTTTTTTTCATTATTAATTCATTATCCGTTTTTACAAAGCTTATTTTCAAAATAATGCTATTTTTTTAAGGCCAATTTTTTTTTTTTTGGGAATAATGTTATGTGTTATGTAGTACCAGTAGTACTTGGTATCAGTTTAGGTAGCAACTAATATTATATTAAATAATGAGTGAAATTAAATATATAATAAATGACTAACTTGATTCAACCTATTATTTAATGTCATTTTAATTATGTGTTAAATACGAGTGATGTTAAATAGTATTACTTTTTTTTAACCCAACTAATGCTAAAAAAATTCAACAAAACGGTAACAATAAATATTTTTTATAGAATTTGGTGTCGAAGATTAGAGATATGAGTGTGTTTGAATTCACATAAGTGGAGTTGGATGTTGGAGATATGTGTAGTACACGTGATCATCAGACATGTGAATGTTGTTGATTTAACTAAATTCAGATTTAAAAAAATAGGAAAAAGTAATTATGAAAACCGAGATATGTCTGTTTGAGAGAATATATTTTACCCATCCTTCATTTACAATTTACAATCTTTGGTTGAAACATGAAAGATAATTCCTTTTTTTTTTTTAAATAAGTCGTCCAAAATAAGTTAGAGAAAAAAATAATATTTTAAAAAATATATCTTCTAGACAAACTCGTAATCTTTTTCTTGTTCCCCGTCGTCGCTAAAGTTCTCTGATGGGATAGGAGAAATAGTAGGGCTTTCTTGTTCCTTCTCAATCTTGTTGCCATTTCAACTCGTTTTGCGAAAGTTAGATGCTTACAAGCATGTTCCAAAATAAGTTTGAAAGTGAACCAAAAGCCACTATTAGCTTCGAGTAATCAAATCAAATACAATTACAATGAAATATAATGTCATTTATCTAAATTGTCTTGTTTAGTTAGCAATTTTATATTGAATATTGAGTAAATGAAACGTTTTCATGTATTTAAAATTATTTACTCATCCTTTCAATGTAATAATGTCGTCTCCTATCTAAATAAATTACACAACTTGTTAGGGAGTGGCCCAACTAAGAATAAGTTAAGGCACGCAAGTTTTAAGTGTTGACGGCAATTTGGTTGATGGGTGGGGGATGTGGTGGAGAGAGTAGTAATGGTAGACGGTTGTAGGGGCGGATTTGAGGGTAGCCTTCTTCTTCCGCGGCTACTCCGATTTAGAAAATCCTTAGATAACTCAGTGAAAAACTAACTAAAAGAAAAAAAATATTTTTAGCATTCTGGTTAAAGGTCATCAAATTTCAACTATTCCTTCTATTATTTTCTGACTAAACTTCTCATGGTTGTATTATATGGAGATTTTTCCGTTTCGGTAATTTTGTGGGTTGAGGTGGTGATATTATGGTAATGATATAGTTATGGTAGTGATGTGAAGATAGCAGCGGTTGGTTGCAGTGGAGTAGCGGTGGCTCGTGGCCGATGGTGATAACCAATAGGTCGAAAATTTGCAAAGGTAGCAAGGTTTAGGGAAAATGTACGTTAGAAATTTTGAAGTTAAATTTTGCAATTTACATAATTTTTTGAATTAAGTGACAGTTTTTTGTGTGATTTGAACTAGTATTATAGTGATTAAGTTTTTCACGTTCGAGACATGAAGTCGTGGGTTCGAATCACACCAGTCCCTCCCCAATTTTCCCCTCCCCGCCCCTCCCCTATATCCCCAATGTATTCAAAAGCAAAAAAAAAAAAAAAAAGACGAGAGTTTTCGGTAATTTCAACTTTTATGCCTACTATGTTTGCATTGTCCCATTAATTAACCAGTCGTTAACAAAAATTTTCAAAAACTTTCTAAAAATTTTATTATAGAACTTCTCATCCCACGTGATGTGCATGGGGTGGGAAGTTGCAATTGCTAAAAGTGAATTCCTAGACTTCATATCTAGTATGCACTCATGCAAGTTTAATGTTGGGTAAGTTTAATGTATGGGTAAGTTAATGTAACTTGTTCGTTAATATACACGTTTTAATTGTAACATCTAGCATCCATGAAAGATCAAAGTTGTTTAATTTGAAGTAAGTTCGATTACTTCAAATCTGACATCAAACTAACAAGTTTGTAAAGAACAATGTGCTGCATCTCTGGGACGAGAAACGGACTGATGTACTGAAGGTATGTATTTGTGACACCAACCTCGAAAGATAGAGTAAATGTTTATCTACTCGGGTTGGGTTTTTTAAGTAGTTTTATTTATGAGTGGAAACCAGGGGGAATTACCCGAGTTTGAAATTTGGAGGGGACAGGTTGGGGGGACCACTGTCAATGGAAATTAAAAGCAGAGGTAAAAGTGAACTTACCCAACAAAACCTCTTATTTATTGCCCTCACCCAACCAATGTCATTCTTCCCACTACCTTCCTTTATTTCCCTTCGGTATACTTCTATATGAACTCTCAAGAAAATTTCTAATACTTTAAAAGTACCAATTTGAGTACTTCAAATAAATAAGGGACAGACAGATAGATACAAGGGACTCAATTTATTTAATTTGAACCGGGGGTGCATATATACTTGTTTTGTTTTCATTTGTCATGAGTACATAAAGTATTGGAAAGTTTTACAAGAGATGTCTTCCTTTATTATTCTCAATCATTCTAAATTGTCTATCAAGCTTCAAGCATGGCCAAAGCTTCTATTTTGTTACATAGTTGACATGCAAGACTGCAAGTTGAGGTCCTTGTTTAACAGAAATTGATGAATGACGGACATATATAGGTCAAAGTTCAAACAATTGATTTGAGTGTATTACAAATGCTCTAACCATAACATTTCAAGGAGGTAAGGATGTAAACGAGCTGAACCGGGCCAGCTCATAAGCTTAAAATCTCCGCTCGGTCTCGGCTTGGACTTTTTTTTATCTCTAGCAAAAAAAAGCCCGGGCGAAGCCCGGCCCAGCTCATGTAAAAAAAAATTACGCTCGGCTCGAGCTTTTCCGAGTTTGGCTTGATTCGTTAACTTTTTGTTAAGAAAATATTAAAAAATATAACATAAAAAGTCATTTTTCCTCAAAGTTTATACTAAGCTCATGAATACGAGCCGTCCCGCACGGGCCAAATGAGCTCAGGGGACCGGTTCGGTTTAAGCCTTGCCTCAATTTTGAGGGTCAGCTCAAGCTTTGGCCCGTCTAATACCGGCCATAAGCCGGCTCAGCTCGAACCTTTTACGAGCCGAGCCACGGGCCGCTTTGAACTGGCTGACTCGTTATACATGCTACAAGGAGGCCCGTAAGCATGGGTAATGATTAATGAATATGCCCAAGAAGTTTGTCCCGGGAAGGCTTAACAAAGTCAACATCTTGTCGCATCCCATTGAGATGCGTTTTCAGCTTTAACAAAAGCAATGATAAATTAGAGTGCACAAATTCATTATCATATTAATAAGAGAGTTTATATTGTTAGACTAAGATCTTATTTGGGGACAACATATTTCAAGCAATCAGCTAAGTGTTAATTAAGTAGTTTGACGTATGTATGGTTTATCATATGTATGATATTTTTTCTTAACATAAAATGTGAATTAATGTTGAGTTAATGTACTTCTCACTTTGAGGTTTTTGAGCAAGACATGTAAAATTTCATTACTAAGAGCATCTCTAATGCCTAGTCAAGGTCGAATGTCATGACTCAAAATTCAACATGAGAGAGAGAGAGAAATTGAGTGAGAAGAGAGAGAAATGTGAAGAAAAATAGAGGAAAATTCAAAAAAGAGGAGAGAGATAGAGACAAATTTAAAAATAATAATAAAATAATGATTGACATGGTGAAGAAGAATGTAGATATATGACATTGCACATCACACGATGAAGAAAAAGTGAAAAAAAGTGAGGTAAAAGAGATTAAAGTGATTAAAAGAGAAAGAAAATAGAAAACATATGAGACCCATCAATTTTTTTGTGTGTATCTCTCTCATGTTAAACTTTGATCCATGACATTCGACCTTAACTATGCATTAGAGATGCTCTAAGACGCCATGTTTTGATCATGTTTGCTTTAGTTTTAACTATTGTTGGAAAGAAATCAGCCACCACCTAGTTTAATTCAGTTTGTTAACTATATAAAATTGATAAAACTCGTATTATGTATGACCAGAGAGTACCAAATGCAAGAACCTTTGATGCAAAATAAAATGTTTCTTGAAGTGAAATATTTTAGGCCTCTAATAACAAGATATCGTTTATGCATAAAAAACTGTGGGGGGGGGGGGGGGGGGGGGGGGGGGGGGGGGGGGGGGGGGGGGGGGGGGGGGGGGGGGGGGGGGGGGGGGGGGGGGGGGGGGGGGGG
>CAVNYN010233575.1:0-17842 GCA_963692815.1 Nyctanthes arbor-tristis
TTATAAGTCGTATAATCGTCATTTTATTAAAAATTTTATGAAATGGTAGAAAAAAAAGACGATTATTGTGTATTTATCAAAAGTTAGAGGGCTGTAAAGTGTCTTTAAAAAGTTAGGGACTAAACCAGGTCTTAATTCAAAGATTGAGGACGATTTGTGAAATTAACCCAACTAGAAATAAATTTTTAGAAAATCTCATTCTCCAACGCAATGCAGTTTCTTCTATGTATAATAATAATACAACAATTGCCCCCGTCCTCAGGCACAACTCGTTCGGATAGCAAATCAATGCAAAGGCTCACTTCGAGTTGCAAGGTGGGGTTCAAAACCCACCAAATGTACATGGATTCAATTTCATCTAATGGTGCAGGAGGTGTGGTAGAAGACCAATTGTGCACAGAAGTGTATAGTCTGCAGGGGGAACCACGGTCTATTTAAGGCATATTCTGTAATTTACGTCCTCCAGAGTTCTAGAAGCGGATCCTGGAGGTCAGGATTAATTCGCCACAAGCTGAGATACTTGGAGCTAATAATAATAATAAAAACAATTGGCATGTGCATATTTAATGCACTTTGGGTAAAAATTGCCCATGTATGCAAGTGTAAGATCAGCGCAAAATTTTGAAAGGTAAACACATTATTGTGTCAAGAATAATGCTATTTATTTAAACTGGTGATCGATCTCCGATTTAGTTGATATTTTTCTCATTAGATGTGGATTGGTGGATGTTTCTATGTATTTATAATTATCTACTTATCCTCTAATGAGAAAATGCTAACTAGATTGGAGCCAGTCTCTAGTCTAAATAAATAGCACTACTCTTGTGTCATTGGTATAATTCCAAAGCAATAAGGATCGGCTAACTGCAACAAGTAAAAAGGAATTCAAAGAAATTGTTGCGAATTATAGGAAAAATATTTGAATACAACACAAAACAGAATCAATCTGATATTTTTATCAGGGAAAAAAAATCAATCTGACATAAATTTACACTCATGTCCACATGCAAAAATTGTTGAGTCATATGCCATCGAACCCTGTAATAATAAGTAATTAGTAGGAGAAACTATTATTGACACTTGTTCTCTACGATATAGAATAGGCATTTTTGTACAATAGCGGTAGTCATGTTGCGTTGAGTTCTCAAATTTCATTAATCGGCGGTTGTCGCTCTAATGTTATGGAGTTAGTCACACATGAGTTTAGGGCTTTAGGGTCATATTTATGGGTCTTCTAGAATTTTTCTTACCGTTTTTAGTTTTGAAGTTGGGGGGTTATATTAAGAGCATCTCCAACCATTATACTCTATTTTACAGCATCAGTACTCTAATATACAATACAGTAACTTCTATTTTAAAAAACTTATCTAACCCACATACTCTATATCTTCTCCATAACAATTTTTTTCTATGTTTCTTTAATATACAACAATTCGCGTATTCTAAAAAACAAAAATAATTATACAACGTATTAATAATCGAATGCAATTAAAGAAACATTTATACAATTTGCATATAAGCAAATTTCATGGAATTTCATTTTCTTTGTATTTATGATCTTGCAAATCAATTTTCCTTATTTTCTTACAAATTAATACATTAATAATAGCCGAATTAGATAAAATAATTTAGATTGACAAAAATAAAGGCAAAACTACTTACAAGAGTTAGATTATTAAAAATAAAATATTTAGGGACATAAGTAATACAGAAGATTTGCTCAAAAAAAAAGCAATACAAAAGAATAAAAGGAAAAAATAAATAAATAAAGAAAAACTTAGAAAAAGGGAAATGGCATTTCCGTAATTACACGGAAATGCCCTTTCCCACCTCTATATCTACAGTGGTGCGCCAAATACTGTAGTTGTCTCCAAAATACCGTGCGCTATTGGAGGCAAAACCGTGCTCCATTTTGGAGTTTTACTCCAAAATGGAGCACGGTTGGAGATGCTCTAACACCACAATTTATAATCACACTACATCTTTAATTGACTACACATTCTTAGATTTTCTTAATTATTGTACTTACACTCTTAACGTTTTTAATTATATTTTTTTCCTTGATTTTCTATTAACTTGAATATCTTATATTTAAAAAAAGTTTTCATCTAAATATTTTGTTCAGGTAAATACATTATATAAGTAAAATATGGCAAATTGTTAGGTGAGAATTAATTATTTTTTCATTGTTTAGGAGTCCAATGATAAAAGAAATTGGATAAAAATTATTATTTAAGACAAGAAATATTATTAAATAAACAAGTTGCAAAAAAGAAAGTGATAAAAACATATAAGAATGTGAATGGAAAAATCAATAAAGTTCATGTACTATTTATATAAATAAAATGTGGTTCGTTGATAAAAATTGTAGTGTCAATATATCTTCCCTTTGAAGTTTATGTGAAGAGAAGAAACAAGGAAGCGTTTTTTGTAAAATTTTATTCCCAAATTGTCCTTCATTTTAGTGGTTTAACCGTTGGTTGGTCGACTATGAAATAGACGGAAATGAGTGAATAGATAAATGAAATAATGAAGACAAAAGAGAGAAAAAATAAAGAACGGAAACGAAATTGTGTTAAAATAAAAAGTATAGGGACGTATATCTCGACTATAGGTGTGGTTACAATATCACATTACATTACAATACACAAATTTAGAGTTACATCTGAAATAGATGTCTCTTAATTATAAATAAAATAAAATAAAATGAACAACCTTGTAAAAGCATATCACAACAATACAAAGAGTTGATAAACAATACAAATACGCATATCTTTACACAGAAAATATTGAGCACTCATTTTATACAAGAAGTGGAGACGCATCTTCCATTCATTCATTAAAAGTGCGTGGGTACTAACAAAGCTACTTCATTTTCAAATAAAAAATATGAGTCCTGCTGTCCCACCCCCAGCATACACGTGGTCCTGGGCCCACCATAAAGGGGGGCCCAACAAGCTCTCTCATTGAATCCACTCTAGATGTAGTAAATAAAAAAATGGTGTCTTGGAATGAGAAATGAGAATCTCGTTAATCCAAAATTTTTTTTTGAAATTGAGAAAACATTCATTGAAGCAAATTGTAATAATAGAGCTAGAATACAATATCGTTAGTAAAAGAATTTACCATCATTCTCTCAAAATAAGCTGCACAATTATAAACTTGAAATTTTGTTTTCATAATACAAATACGCACTCTGAAAATCCAAATTGAAACTTTGATCATATGCAAGAAACAATAACTCTCTAATCTTATAACAAACCTCCAAAAAAGAGTACTTCCAAATTTTCAGTTTCAAAAATATTGTTACATAAGCTACAGCCTAGAATCGCCACTGGAAGTTTCTCTAGCTCACCCCAAACGGCATCAGCTGCAAGGGATATAAGGGCGTGTGAAAAACTTGTCAAATTACCATCTTGGCCCAAAAATTAAAGCAAAAATATCTGTCACACATATTCCAGTAGCCAAATTCCAGTGAATTCCAAGTTGTACAAACAAATATTTCAGGATATAAACAGCATATGGCTATTGAACAGAGCGTATCTATGGTTTAATCAAATAAATAAGCACCAAAATTAATATCAACTCTAGAGAATTATATTATAATTATTATCATCAGTATCATTACCAACAGCTCCATCATAAAGTTAAATTTTTTGTCCTTCAATTGTCTCTGCATCATTTGTTTGACTCAAAACAAACTAATAATGCGTACTAGTGAATTAGAAGAGACACCGTCTATCTTTCTCCATCATTGCACAATTCAGAAGTACCAGCGTCCAAGAAAAAGAACTTAAATGAAGTATGTCATAAGGGTAGAATCTGGTGTTCATTTCAGAGAATTTGAATGTCAAGATAACAAACCAAAATTAAACTTGAAACTACTCTCAAGGGCGCATCGGACAGCAGCAAGCAGGGCCTCTTATAATTAAAAAATAAGATGTAAACAAGCTATGCTGCAAATGTTATAAAAAGTATTTACTAATAAGGCACGCGAACTTCAAATCTACAATCTAGCCTATAATGCTAGTATAAATAAGTACTCAAAACTCCTCCAAATAAAAGATAATTATTGAAGATCAATTCAATCTATACACACAAAACAAAACAATGGGACATTCACTCCTCTAAAATTCCAAGACGACTTTTGAACCATGAGAAAAATTGAACTTTTGTTCATCATTTGCAATGACTTAAGAAACATGAGAAAAATTGAACTTTTTGTCATCGTGCTTATTTCTAACATGCAACTTATCAACTAATATCATCAATTAAATTGTACAAGCAAGTTGTGCAAACATAAGCACATATGACTTATGAGAAGGGTAATTCACCCTGAAGCTCTCAGTTTAACAACTACCCAATATAAGGCAGGGCACTGAACCTGTGAGACTACAAGCAAAACGACAGAGAAGTAGATAGGAGTCTCACCTCAATAAGATTGATGTACAAAAGGAAGCATGCTCAATCCCGAAGACCAAGCTCCACTTCCAGCTCATCATCCTCTTCAAACAACTTCAGTAAACGAGCATATTGCTCTTCACGCTTCTTTTTTTGCCAAAACTTGAAAAGGAAAAATGATAAAAGCACAGCTGCAGCAACCACCAGACATATAATAGCTACCCTGGACCCAGTTTTGCCTCCTGCATTTTTCGCCCCATTTTTGGGACTTGAAGAATCACCCGAATGGCCTGAATGAAAAGAAAATGCCTGAGCAGGAGTGAAGTTGAGAAAACCTCACTGATATTATAAAGTAGAAAGTGAGTGAATGTCATTTTGAGCTTCGTTTAAGATGAAGTACATCTACTTAGAGCAAAGCCAGAGGACCCCGACCTGAGAAAAGCTCTCTGTACACGCGCATGTGTCTCTGTGTGTGTGTGTTACACAGAGAGAGAGAGAGAGAGAGAGAGAGAGAGAGAGAGAGATTTATACATTTAGTGTGTCAAAGCACAAGAGAAGAAAGTGGAATTTGTTGTGTGATAACCACAGATCAATTAGCAAGATGACCTAGCAGGATATATTTATGATCCACTCAACAACAGTTTATGGAACTTATTGAAATCGCTTAGAAGCCAGAACTCAGAGGGTGCACCTTTTAACTCTTTATAGAACACACGATAGAAATCAAATAGCTCTTAATGAACCAGGGAAAGAATTCCTACTTTCCCAGTTTGAATCTTGAGGAACTCAGGGGGATGCACCTTTTAACTCTTTATAGAACACACGATAGAAATCAAATAGCTCTTAATGAACCAGTGAAAGAATTCCTACTTCCCCAGTTTGAATCTTGAGGAAATATATAAAAGAGATTATTTCAGCAAGTGAATGCAGATCAAGAATCCTAAAAATCCAGAGGGGAAAAAATGAAAAGACGAAGAAGATAGATGAATAATGTTGAAATGCCTCCTTTCAGCTAGATGAGGTGAATCAACACAGTGCAAACAAAGCAAGAAGGTCCCACGACCACCCATGTATGAAGATTTTTCATGCATGATGTGTAATGATTTCTGCTTAACAAACAAATTCTTGAGATGTTGAAGCTTATGTGAATGGCCATGAAACTTCCTGCTTGAACTTCTTGTTGTGTACTTGTATTCATTGGTTTCATCTTTGAGAAGCTAGAGAGCTTCTATCATTTGAACGCCAATTACCAAAAGTTCCTCTACCAATACGGATATCTGTCACAGTACTGCCAGATTTCTTTACCTAAAGCTATTCTTTAGTTTCAGGATTGCACGAGAAATGTAGTTGAGAACCTAATAAACTAAAAAAGTAATCTGCCACGGATTTTTAGATATTATTTTTTCTCTAATTTATAGAACTTTCAATTTTTGAATTTTTATTTCTCCTGCTGAACATCATTCACCATTTTCTTTTGAAAGTATAATTAATAAAAAAATGTTGAGCAAGCTCAAAATTCCTCCAATTATCACAACCCTTTGTTTGCAGGGAATCGTTTAGTTCGAAATTGAGACCAGAAAAAGAAAATCAAGATTTTTTCAATTCGCTTTGGGAACAAGAAATTCCAAACAAAAAGAGCCCGTGATATCCCTAACGATCAAATCAGACCCAACATAACTCTCAAAAAATAAATAAAACAGCAATACAAATTAAAGAAAATTCAATATCTAAAAACCAACCAAATGCACAAATTCAAGCACGGGATGATTTCTTTACATAAAAAATGCATCCAATATGAGCATAGTTCTCGTCTAACACAACAAAAGAGACTAGCAAGAGATCTATGAACTAATTACCTGAAATAAATTGGGTAAATATTGAACAGAATAACACCAATAAACGAAACCATCTCTCAGTTGAGATCTCTCTCATTTTCTTCCTCCTTTTTTCTCCGTCTTAAAAATTAAAAAAATTAAAAAAATCCTCCTTTTCCTCTAAAACCATTTAAAATTTTCTGGCTTCTCTGGAAACCATCGACACTTTTTTTTACTCTTGCTCTTTCGTCCTTGAGCTTTTTATTGTCTGAAAAATCCGAGCTCGATTTGAGAAATATTATTACAGTGAACTTAATAAGCAAGTTTTATGTGTTAACCTATTAAAAGTTTGTTTACCACGTGTTTTTTCACATATTACGTGGGATCTCAAATGGGTTAAACTTCCAACTTTCTATGGAGTCCACGTGGAGCAAATGAAAAAAATGATATTTGTAAAACCTCATGCGTAGTTTATGTAGTTTTACAAGTGTTATTTTTTCGATAGTATTGACTCTATAATATAGAGTCTAAGTTGATTCCATAGAAAAATCAAGTTAAATTTACCGTTGCATTATTAAATCATCATTAAACTTAATATATTTCTCGGTGATTATTGAACTTATAGACGATAGAAAAATTAAGACTGGGTGTCAGGTTAGTTTTTGGGCCAACCCCAAAACCGATCGAACATTTTCGGCTTGGGAAAATTCAACCCGAGACCAACCCGAGGTGTTCGTCGGTTTTGGTTGGGTTAGACGGGTCTTTCATTGCATTGGGTCGTATTTCAAAAATTTTTAATTATTCAACCCAACCGAAATTGACTCAGTCGAGTCAGATTGTCAACTCTAGTCGGGCAAAATGCCCACCCTAGTTAAATATATAAACAAAATAACAGAGTACGTGAGTTCGATATTTTAAAACAAAGTGGTGAACATTTAATTTAATAAATTAATAGTTGACATATTAAGGTGGTAAAAATTAAAAAAAAAATAAAATTGTGACGTGAGAGAGAATCAAACACTCCATAATAAGCAAGTTTTATAAATTAAATCATTATTAGAAGTTTGTTTACACCCTCTCAAAAAAAAATTGTTTACCGCATGTTTTTTTACCACATTATGTAGGTCACATGATGCACGTGATACATATCACCTCTATCTCTCTAATTTAAAAGTTGTAATTACTATTGATGTTAAATTTTACTTTCGACTCAAAAAACAAGGTTTATTTTTACGGGAAATTCGCGTAATGATCGCTATGAGCGATAAAGAAAAAAGGATCAAGAATCTCTGTTATAGATGGGCGAATACAAGGTTTAGAAGACTAGGAGAATGAGAGTTTGGGTGTCGAACCCCTTCTTATTTTTATTTGCCTATACTTATAATGCCCTATTCTCCTTTGCTTAGGAATGATAATTACAAACATTTATTGTGGCCCCACATGCAAGACACAAAGGTCTAATCGATTGAGAATAGAATCTCCTTTCTAACTATTGGTTATCTGAATCGCATATGGCACAAGTTATTGCCATATTGTACTCGATGTGAGGGTCCCATCAATCTTGTCAGGGATAAGGTTCTTTACATGGGCTCCCAAGCGTCTACGAAGTGAGCGTGCCCGTTACGTTGGTTAGATCGCAACTTTTGGCGGAGGCACCGGTGAGCCCGTTGGCGAGGTGCATGTATGCCTTAGGCCGCGAGAGGGACAAAATAAAACTATCCTTGAGGTCGCTGAACTGAGTCACTACATATAAAGATCGACGGGTATACAGGTCGCTGGGTTAGGCGAAGCGCTTAGGGCCTACTCCCAGGACCTAGCGACCGTCGACTTTTGACATGTGTTGACTATCCACGACATGATAGATACAAAATGCCCCCTCAAGGTCGCTGTTCGTGATGCCGAAGATCAGTGGCCTTGAAAATACGCAGGTAGTTTGCCCCAAAACTTTTGCCGCTATCTTTTTGAATTTCGAAATCAATTCGCCTTTCCACGTGGACGCCGTTTAATGGAGTGGCGTGTTCTAGGGAACCCGCATGCATAATCATTAAATTGATTGGTGCCTTTTCGTTTCCCCAAGAAACGTGCGGCCGTCAAGCAACATTTCCTCCTCCTTTTTAAATCCTTCATCCTGCTCCTGCCTCTTTTTTCATTTCTCATCTATCTCGACTCCAGAATCCTTCGCTCAAAGGCTTTTAGAGAACTTTGCTTCTTCAAGTAATTTTTCTTCATTATTCCTGAGGCTCTTAGGCATCTTTCGGGACAAATTAGTATGACGAGCGAAGGAAATGGGGTCTCTCGGGTTGGCG
The DNA here is from genome assembly GCA_963692815.1 of Nyctanthes arbor-tristis. Taxonomy (NCBI): domain Eukaryota; kingdom Viridiplantae; phylum Streptophyta; class Magnoliopsida; order Lamiales; family Oleaceae; genus Nyctanthes; species Nyctanthes arbor-tristis. The sequence continues at coordinate 8,522 of CAVNYN010233575.1, forward strand.
CTGAATGCTCCAGGGGGGAGAAATGAAGCCGGTGATTCAGGCTATCTTGGCAGAGAGCGCAGACGATGAAGTAGAGGCGGAGGAAAGTTCAAGCGGACGGCATCTGGCAGCGGTGCCCACGGAAGAGGATTTACAGATGGCGGCTAAGGATATTCCTTCTCAGGTGACTAAGGAGGACCTGCACGTCATCTCTCGCCGTTGCAACGTACCGGATGACGTTGATTTCCGGGTCCCTTATGAGGGTAAGAGGGCCTATAACCCTCCGAGGGGGTGTGTAGCCGTGAATACGAAGATGTTCGAAGTTGGGTTCAGGGCTTCTCTTCCCAGACCTGCGACCAGATTGTTGCAGTTTTGGCGAGTTGTTCCTACTCAGATCCCACCAACTGGGTAGAGGACCATCATAGGGGCCTTTTCCCTGTCGCAGCGCAGGGGCTGGGGATATCTCAACCCTGAAGATTTTGATTCCTATTATGCGTTGAAGTCCTCGCCTTCAGGAGGTAAAGGCTGGTACTATGTGTCAGCTCGCCAGAAATCAGGTGGTCAACGCCTTTGGGGTAACCTGGTGAAAGCGGTCTGGGAGTCCGTCTTGGACTGGAAGGAAAATTGGTTCTGGGTAGGAGGCAACTGGAGGACCCCACTGAGCCTGGACTATCAGGATACAAATGTGGCAATGATCTTTATGAAAATCAGTGAGTAACTGCCAATTAATGTTTCTCCGGGGCTACCGAGCTAATACTTATTTCTTTCTTTCTGTTTCAGGGGAAGACAGGCCACAGTTGATATTTCCGTTTTTCTGTAAGTGGGCTGAAGAGGTCGCGAAGTTGGAAAAAGAGGATCGCCACGCCAAAGACCTTACCAGCGAGGACTCTCTGATCGAGGCCAGGCTATCAGCCCCCCCATTCGAACGTTGCACTAGTACCCCTCCTCCCGTTAAGCCGTAAAATTTCTTTCTTTCATAGTGAGCTCATTTCTGATTGAATGGCGGCCAGATGCTAACATCATTTCTTCCTTCTTCAAGCAAGAAGGTTCATCGAGAAAAGGCCCAGAGAATGAGGTCGATCGGAAGAGCACACGTCAATGCCGCACTGGAGAAGAAAGAGCAGAGGAAACATCAAAAAGAGAAGGCAGCGGGAAAGAACGTCGCGCCCACCAGTGATTTGGTTGTGGCGGACTCCCAGCAAAGCGCCAGAAGGTTGAGTCTTCTTCTACTCCTCCAGGCTCTTCTTCTAATTATTTGCCCCCCGGCGACAGCCGGCAGGGAGTTGTCAACCCAGAGAAAAGGAAAACTGGACCTGCTTGCAGACGATCTGTTCTCCCAGTTCAGCAAGATAGACGGGCTGCCCTGGAGAAGGTCAAAGACAAAAGGCCCAAGGCTTTGCTCTGTTTCAACCTCGCTAAGAGGTCGCTAGAGGAGCCGGTGGAGGAGTTGCCTGGGAACATTATTAACGCGATGAGTGACATGGCCTGGAGCTGGTCAAAGAAGTGACAGAATTACGCGGCTTCCATGTCCCTCTTGGAAATTCATCAAACGAATGCGGTCATGAGGGGCCATTCAGCCATTTCAAGGCAACATGCTGAGGCTCGCCTTCTCTGGGTCATTAGTGACACCAAAAAAATGACACAGGAGGCTAGCGAGGCGGAGGAAGAGGCTGAGCTGGCCCTGAAAGAGAAAGAACAGGACCTTGCCGTTTCCAATGATGAGGCCGCAAGTTGTGGAACGAGCTGGAGGCCTCTAGGAAGAAAATTGAGGGGCTGGAGAGCACACTGGCGACCGAGAGGTGAAATCATGAGCAGGCAATAAAGGAGGCGGAAAGTCAGGCAGCGTCCAAAGAGCTAATAGGGTACTAAGAGGCCGTAGCCGAGTACAAGGTCTCGGAAGAATACAAGCAGGCGAACACCGGGCTTTATTATAAAACGGCCAAGGAGCTTCTTAGAGAAGTCAAGAAGACCCGACCTAAATATGACTTAGCTTTCCTGGAGGAGCAAGTGGCCAAACTTAGGCAAGATTGCGGCTACAAAAGCTCAGATGATAAGGACAATGAGGCTGCTGATCTGCTGGTGAAGAGGTCGAGGTTTCCGCTTCAGAAGACTAGGCCTTATTCCTCTCCTTTTCTTTATTCCCTGAGCCTGCATTGCAAAAATATTTTATATGAATGAAGAAGATTTCTTTTTGCACAACTGTCTCTTCGCTTGCACAATTTTGTCACTTTAGATGTTTCTCGCAATTACTCGTACAACCCTCGAACCAAAGTGTCAGGGCGCTTAACTAGAAACTCGTTCTAGTTTAGATCGTGGACCATGAGTCTGATGGGAGGTATGTACAAATGTCGGGCCGCTGAACTATAAATAGGTTCTAGTTCTAGTCATGTGACCAATAATTCTTAAGTGTTAGGTCGCCAGCCAGACGCTTGGTTTGGCTTTATTTGCAGACCCGCTGACTTGGATGTGAGGTCGCTGATGTATAAGTTAAACCTTTTTGGATGAGTTTAGGTTACGAAACGTTACTTGGTTGAAGATTAATCCTTTGTGGGGCCACAGAGAAGTAAGGACGCAAGTGTTAAGAAAACTAGACAATTGTTAGAGTTGATACCCGGTTATTGATAATACTTCTTCAGATGCTTCGTGTTCTAGGGATGTATTAGTTTGTCCCCGTACATATCTTCAAGCTCGTATTCCCCATTTGACAGGACTCGCCAGACTCGGTAGGGACCTTTCCAGATGGGGCCCAAGGTCCCAGAAGCTGGCTCTCTGGAAGAGAGGAAGACTTTGTGTAGGACTAGGTCACCAACATCAAACTAGCAGGCTCTGACTTTAGCGTCATAGAATTTGGCACATTTCTGTTTATATGCCGCATTTCTGATGTCTAAAAATTCCCTTTTTTCCGCTATATGGTGGAGCTCACAAGCAAGGAGTTTATCGTTCTCTGCCTCATTGTAGTGGGCCACTCTGAAGGTGGGAACCTCCAACTCAACAGGGATTATGGTTTCAGCCCCGTACGTGAGAGAGAAAGGGGTCTCCCCAGTTGCAGTTTGACAGGTCGTTCGATAAGACCACAAAACCGCGGGGAGCTCTTCAGCCCAGCCCCTCCTCAAAGCTTCAAGAAGTCTTTTCAATTGCTTGATGATCTTGTTGACAATCTCAACTTGTCCATTGGCCTGTGGGTGGTGGGGCGTAGAATAAAAATTTTTAATACCCGATTCTTTGCAAAACAACCTGAACCTCACATTATCAAATTGTTGCCGTTGTCCGTGATTATAGCATTTGGGACTCCAAATCTGCAAACGATTGATTTACAGACGAAACTTGTCGTCTTTTGTTCCGTAATGGTGGCGAGGACTTCGGTTTCGACCTAGACCTATTTTGTAAAGTAATCAATAGCAACAATGGCGAACTGGGTTCCTTCTATGCCCTTTGGGAGAGGGCCAATTAGGTGAATCCTCCACTTGGCGAAGGGCCACAGTCCGGTGACTGAGATTAACTCTTTTTTGGGGGGTTCCTAATCAATGGGACAAATCTTTGACATTTGTCACAAGCCTTAGCGAAATCGATCGTGTCATTTCAGACACTGGGCCAAAAGTATTCCTGTCTTAGGATTTTATGTGCAAGAGCCAGCCAGCCTGAGTGGTTACCATAGGATCTGGAGTGTACTTCTTCTAAGTAGAGGTCCGGCGAAACTTCTCTTGCATAGCTTTCCATCGATTAGCAAAAATCTGGCAGCCCGATGTCTCAGCTTTCTGGCCTCCACGCTTGGTGAGGCACTTCCTCCTTTAAGAACTAGATGATAGGGTCCATCTAGTTATTTGAGAGGCCGACTTCTATTGTTGTTATCTTCGCTTCATTAATGGACGAGGTCACTAACTTGCCAATTGGGATGCTGCTCAGCTCGCTTGCCCCCTTACTAGTTGCTAACTTAGCCAAAGCGTTAGCATAGCTATTTTCAGCTCTCGGATTTGTGTGATCTCGAAGTGGTCCAGGTCGTTCAGCTCTTCCAGAAGTCTACATTGGTATCGGGAAAACTTTTCGCCCCGCACCTTGTAGACACTGCTTGTTTGGTTTACCACGAGCTGAGAATCGCTCTTGATGATCAGCCTCTTGATGCCCATTGATTTTGCCAAGTTGACCCCAGCCAAGACAGCTTCATATTCAGCTTCGTTATTTGTTGCGAGGAAGTCAAAGCTAATAGCCTGACAATAATAATTCCCAGTGAGACTAACGATGACGATTTCAGCTCCAGAGGCATGGCTCGTGGAGGAACCGTTGGCGTATAGTTCCCAAGTTGGGAGGCTAGTGTCACTGAGGTCAGGCTCAGTGGGAATGAGCTCAAATATGAAGTCAGCTAGGGGCTATCCCTTGATGGCGGTCCTTGGTTTATAGTTGATGTCGTCCTGGCTGAGTTCTATCAACCATTTGACCAAGCGACCTGATAGGTCTGGTCTTTGAAAAACGTGCCTTAAAGGAACGCTTGTCAGGACGTCGATGGTGTGCTCAAGGAAGTAAACTCAGAGTTCCTTGGAAGCGATTATGAGAGCGTAAGCGAGCTTCTCCATAGGGGGATATTTGAGCTCCGCAACGTGTAAGGCGTGGCTTACATAATAAACTGGGAGCTGAAGCTATCCTTCTATTCTGATCAAAAGCGCTGATTGACGAATCTGAGACAACCAGATACAGACACAATGCTTCCCCTGGTAGAGGTTGGGACATCAGAGGGGGAGAGGAGAGGTGTTCCTTCAGCTTAGTAAAAGCAGTCTGTCACTCCTTTGTCTACGCGAATTCCTTAGATTTTTTGATGGCTTCGAAGAAAGGCTTGCATTTGTCCATAGATCGCGACACTAAACGACTTAGAGCGGCTATTCGCCCTGTGAGGCGTTGGACCTCTTTCACTGATTTGGGGGGTTCCATGTCAAGAATTGCCTTCACTTTCTCTGGGTTCACCTCAGTTCCTCTCTGATTGACTATATAACCCAAGAACTTTCCAGAGGCCATTCCGAAAGAACACTTCTTCAGGTTGAGCTTCATCTTGTAACTTCTGAGGACCTAAAACATTCGGGAGACGTCATCAATATGCTGCTCTACTTGAAGGCTTTTGACTAGCATGTCATCAATGTAAACCTCCATAGTCTTGTCGAGCTGGTCTTTAAACATGGATTTCACCAGTCGTTGATAAGTCGCTCAGTATTTTTCAATCTGAATGGCATCATCTTGTAATAATAGAGCCCTCGATCAGTGATGAACGAGGTGTGCTCCTCGTTAGCTGGGTGTATAGGGATTTGGTGGTAACCGGAGTAAGCGTCCATGAAGCTCAGCAGCTCATGGCCAGCCGTAGCGTCTGCCATCTGGTCGATTCTGGGACAATGGGAAGCTATCCTTAGGATATGCTTTGTTTAAATCTGTAAAGTTAATGCAGATTCTCCAGCTTCCGTCGCCTTCTTGACCAGGATCGGATTGGCTACCCACTGAGGATATAGTGCTTCCTTTATGAACCTATTTCCCAGTAGCTTGTCCACTTCTTTGGCCAAGGCCTCGTACCTCTCCCCGTTGAGGGGCGCCTTTTTTGCTTCACAGATTTCGCCTTAGGATCGACATTAAGTTTGTGGCAAGCGTGTTTTGGGTCGATTCCCTTCATATCCTCGTGGACCCAGGCGAAAACGTCTAAATTTCGTTTTAAGAACAGGATAAGCTGGGTTCTCATCGGCTCTTTCAGTTTGGCCCCAATTCTAAATTCAACATCCGGCCTTACGTCACTCAACTTTATCATTTCGAGCTCATCACACAGATTGGCCTGTGAGCCGGGGTCGCTAGGCCTTGGGTCAAAAGTGAGAATTTCCAAGAGAGGTCTTATACTTGTAACGTACTTCTGGCCCGGCTCGGGGGAGGTTGATTGGCTACCACGTATGACGGCAGTCTCCTGGTGGGTCGGGAATTCCATAGTGAGATGGAATATGGAAGTCATAGCCCTAAGCTCATACAAGATAGGTCGTCCCAATACGGCATTGTAACCCGAGGATGCGTCTACTATGAAGAAATCCGCGAGGATTCTTGCAGTGTGTGTTTCGTCCCCTATTTCCACAGGGAACGTGACCTAATACTTAGTCTCCACCTGGTCTCCAGTGAAGCCTTGGAATTTAGCCCCGTACGGCTTGATGACCTTTTAGTCGATTAGCATTTGTTTGAAAGCGTTCCAATAGATAATGTTCACGGTGCTCCACTGTCCACTACATTCTTGTGGATTTTGACACCCACGACTGTCATGGCGATAGTTAAAGCGCTCACGTGGGGATTAAGCTGACCGCTAGAATCTATATCACGTTAGGAGAATGAGTTCACTTGAGAGGGGGAAAGTTCTTCTTAGCAAGTGATAACAAATCGGGGCTTTACTCACGGGACCTCGCCTCTGTCTGCCAGAACCCTCAGCGTCGAGGGCCCAGCTGCTGAGTATGCGAGCCTCAGTGGGAGGTAGGTTCTGGAGAGCTAGGGGACGAGCTTGCGTGTCCAGCCGTTGGTGACTTGTTATGTGTTCGCCCAAGTATCCTCGCCCCAACAATCGCTCAATCTCACGCTTTAGATGCCTGCAATCGTCTGTGCTGTGTCCCACGGCCCTATAATGCCTACAGTACTTTGATTGGTCCGCATTCTTCGCCTGCCTTTTCACAGGTTTTGGCTTAAAAAGAATTGGGTCGCCATTTAAGAGATTGAATAAGTATTCGGCAGACTCATCGAAGACGGTGACCGATCCAGTTGGGGCCAACGGTCCTTGATCTTCCGTTCGGTTAGAAGGTTTTCCTCTAAGGTCGCCTGGTCACTTCCTTATTGCACCCAGCTTGTGGGCCTGTGGAAGGCCTGGCCGGTTACCTCCGGGAACTTGCCGAGGAGGGTTTGATCTTTGTCTATACGAGTGAGTGGGCGCTAAGCTCTTTCCCTTTTGCGAGTGGCCACTTGGCCACGGAGAACTAGGCGATCTCGAGCTTTTTAGGTCTTGGCCGGGCCATGGGACCAATTCGGTGTGAGTGCGGTTGCTGGCCGCATCTTTAAGGGAATTTGGCACGATCTTCGCGCTGGAGACCTACCAGTTGGACCCCTGCATTGGGTCATGGCTTGAGCCTCCCATAATGCGCTTCCCGGGGGAATCCGCCCTCCTAGTGGGTATCTCACCACCATGTCTAGAAATGAATAGATTGTGTTACTGTAACCGTTGCACTTCTTTGGAAAGGGCCCCATCCTGTTGCCAGGAGGTTTCTGTCGCTGGTACCAGTTGTGAAGAACCGGCGCTAGCGATGCCCCAGTCCTTGCAGGAGCCGAGAGGAGGTTCGACGTTACTGGTTCTTGTCTCTTGGCTCTCGGAGTGTCTTCTACTCATTTTCTTTTACCGGAGGTCAGATTTCACAAGAAATCTGCTTTACACAACTTTCTGCAAGTTTCCTATAGACGACGCTAATTTGTTAAAGCAAATTTCTTGTGACTCAACAAACAAGGTTTATTTTTACGGGAAATTCGCGTAATGATCGATATGAGCAATAAAGAAAAAAGGATCAACAATCTCTGTTATAGATAGGCGAATACAAGGTCTAGAAGACAAGGAGACAAGGAGAATGAGTGTCGAACCCCTTCTCATTTATGTTTGCCTATACTCATAGTACCCATTGCCCTTTGCTTGGGAGTGATGATTACAAACATTTATTGTGGCCCCACATGCAAGACACAAAGGTTTAATAGATTGAGAATAGACCCCCCTTTCTGACTATCGGTTGTTTGAATCGCATATGGCACAAGTTATTGCCATATTGTACTCGATGTGGGGGTCCTATTAATCTTGTCAGGGATAAGGTTCTTCACGCGGGCTCCCAAGCGTCTGCGGAGTGAGTGTGCCCGTTACGTTGGTTAGATTGCAACTTTTGGCTGAGGCGCCTGTGAGCCCGTTGGTGAGGTGTATGCCTTAGGCCGCGAGAGGGAAAAAATAAAACTATCCTTGAGGTCGCTGAATTGAGTCGCTACATATAAAGATCGATGGGTATACAGGTCGCTGAGTTAGGTGAGGCGCTTCTGGCCTACTCTTAAGACCTAGCGACCGTCGACCTTTGACCTGTGTTGACTATTCGCGACCTGATGAATACAATTACAATTACAAGTATCTATTTTTTCAGTTCGACTAGCTTTAGCTAGCATATTCTTTGAATCTATATGCGCATTAAAAAAAAAATTTAATCCAAACGATTGTACCTATATTTCAAACCTTCTTTTAACCTTTTTATATTTTGAGCACCCTTTGCCGTTGCATTAATGTCATAATAATAATGCTATTTATAAATAATAAAATAAATCATATACACAAACACATAATAATACCGGTGATGCACACATAAAATAATAAGAATAATAAAGTACTCATAAATCAGATTGGTTAGCATTACAACATATTAGCTTGTTTTTCCAGAACATGCAATTACAATACTTGGATGCAAGTACCATCAAGAATCATAATTCACTTATTAAAAAAAAAAAGAAAGAAAAGGAAAAATTCGTAATTCACATGCATTAATCAATATAGAAGATTATGTGAATGCAATAAAAAAAATCAAAATACATAATGTTAGACATGTAAGCGCATGTTTTTAAACTCATTTAAATGAGAAATAAGAGAGAGAATAACTGAATACATGGGGCTGAATGATGGATGTGCACTACATGCAAATCTCATGACGTATACAGATGTAATTGGTTTGATCAAATTTTATTTAAAAATAGAATTGATTTGCCAACGGATGCTAAAAGATCTTTATTGAAAATTTAGCATTAACATATAATTAACTAATTTAAAATTCACTTAAAGCACATGAAAAAACAAATAATATTTCGCATACTTATAGCCTTTATGTATTTTTGAAAGTCTAAAATGATATTTCCTTTTCCAGTCATTATCTCTCGTGTGTGTGCGATATATAGTGGGAGATTATTTTCAAAGATGACTGCACCAACTTTGCTTGCACTACTACGAATGTTGGATTATGTACTAAATGTTTTTAGTTATGCTACAGGGTTAAAAGAAAATTAAAGACAAAAATAAAAAGAAGAGCAAAGATTAAGGACTGACGATGCAATTAAGGGGGAAATTCATTTTCCTAGGCGCATGTCTGTCGCGGAAAAATTTCTGTAGTCGTTAATCATTCAGCCCCTATTTATCTTTTACAGAGGGCGACAGATTCAGCAGGAAATTTTGGAGAGCAGACAGAGTATACGATTACTTATTCGAAAAAAGGGGGCGTAAATGGCGAGGAGACCTGACGAGGATTACGATTACTTATTCAAGGTGGTAGATCGGAAGAGCGT
>CAVNYN010233579.1:0-39282 GCA_963692815.1 Nyctanthes arbor-tristis
AAACATAAGTAAAGTTAGAATTGCATAATACCATAAACATAAAACTTTCCTAAGTTAAATTAAACTTGTCATGCAAGAAGTTAAAACCTAGTTGAATATAGTAGTAACAACACATACTAGGAAACTAGAAGTTACATTAATTAAAATTTCTTGAGCCTCAAGACAATGTACGCATGCCCCAACATTATCTTTCTGATAAAGTCAAATTACTTGCATGCTAAAGAAAATATAGCACGTTAACCATGTCATGCAAACTATGTAACAAAAATTTTGGCACGTTGTAAAAATTAGGAATGCCAATATTACACAAGATTTTGTACGAACAAGACATTGAACCAATGTAAAGCACATTCTACGCTACTTGAAAGGTGCCGTTGATATGTGATTATATTATTCGCAAAGATCTGGATATTCTTCAATGGGATATGCATATGCAGGCTATCTTTTTAATCTACATAAAGTTAAGTCACTAACAGGTTATGTATTTACATAAAAAGGAATGCTATATCATGGAGCTCTGTGAGGCAAAACTTGACAACAACATCCTCAAATCCTTCTGGCATCGTTGCAATCCATGAAGCAAGTGTATGGTTGAGGAATATGATGCACATGCAAGAGTCCTGTGGATTAGCTTCAGTAAAAGAAAGTCCAAATGTATTATATGAAGACAATGCTACTTGTATTGCACAGCACAAAGGAGGTTATATCAAAGGTGATGGGACAAAGCACATCTCTCCCAAGTTCTTCTATACATACGAGCTTCAAAAAAGTGGCGACATCGATAAATAGATTCGTTCAATTGATAATATGGCTAACTTGTTCACAAAGTCATTACCAACATCTATATTCAGAAAATTGATATATCAGATTGGTATGCATCGACTCGAAGATTTGCAGTGATCAACATCATGGTGAGTAGCTGCACTCTTTTTCCTTAATTAAGGTTTTGTCCCACTGGGTTTTCCTAACAAGATTTTAACGAGGCAGCATATTAATACTTTGAAATTAATTGTACCCGTTTTTCCTAGTTTGGTAGGTTTTTCTCCCATTAGGTTTTTTGCCAAACGAGGTAGTTACTATATAAATAGCCATTGTAGGGAGAGTGTCGTAAGTATATTATAGAGTGAATGGTTAACCCTGAAACCCTAATAGATGTTGTATCTTGCGACTATTCCAAGATTATTTACATGCACACCAAGACTTTCTTGGGCATTGTATGTTTATAAATAACCCCTTTTGTATTGTGAATAATACACACGCTTTACAGATAATCATCTATCTTTTCTTTCTTTCTCTCTCATTTTCATAACAGTTTTATTTATTCCTTAGTTCTGTAACACTTCAAGTGTTGTTTTTATGACTCTGTATTATCAACATTGTTCTACTAACAAGGTTTTATATTACGTATGCAATGTTAAATGGCCATTAATAAGATGATACGTTGCCTTTTTTTTTTAAAAGATTAAGAGTTGTAGTGATCCCTTGTAATACTTTTCTTTACTTGCATTATGATTTATCCATAGTTGTTTTTCTTTAATGGTACATGCTATATTTTAATAAATAAATTAAAATTCGTTCTACACCATTGGCATCGCCTTCGTCTAAATCATACGTCAAATTTCCTTTTTTGCTTCTTTAGTCTTACTATGTAAGCATAAAATTCTCTTTAGCGGGTAAGAAACAATGGGGTCTTAAATGTTTAATAAAATGCTATTTTGTATTGAGTCTTATTTATAATTGAAACCAAATATCTGAAAAGAGCCTTATCATCTTAATCCAATATTAAACGTGTGATTCCGAACATAGACCCGCTTAGGCAATAATACTAATAATATTTGATATGTTGAATGCTAATTAAAATTATAAAACATCTTCATAGAGATGCTATTCATTCATCAAATGATAGTGAACTGCACATAAGTAAAAAAATTAGTACGCCGCCTTTTTTATGAAATCTTTTTTTAGCAATTTTGTATTTTATGTATACTTTACGGAAATGCCAATGAATGAATTCTCATAATAATGATTATTGTTTTTTTACATGATATTTAAATAAGTATTTCATAATAATATTAAGCATTATTCGACGTGCAGAGTACATGAATCTCAGTTATCCTTCTTACAAGTGTCGTTATTGAGTGGCCATATTTTATTTCAAGGGGCAGGTTGACAAGTGTCAGAAAATCTATCGAAACCTCAAATTCTCATTATGTTGTATGTATGGTAAAATTAGTATTCCTCTAATTGAATATCTCGTACGTATCTTTCAGCAGCTGCTATATGATAATGAAGAAAGAAGTAAATATCGTCAACAATATTCGAACATACATTATGATGTTCTCCTTCACTTCTACATGCAGAAAAATAGATGACAACTTAAATGATGGACGAACAAATCGTGTTTTTCAGCTACATAGACAAATCTACCACCTGATAGGCAGCTTGCTACTTGCACAAAGGAGTCAGCCATGTTATGTCCAACTATAGTAGAGGCTGATGATCCTACAGTAGAGGCTAATGATCAAAAGAGAGCTGTTGGGTAATGAAACTTTTAAACATCCATTTGCTTTGTAAAGTTGTTCTCTTATTTGGCTACATATTTTCTGTTGTCAGAAGCTTGATTCAAGAAATTCAAGATTGTCTGACGATATCATTTATGATTTAAAAAACATGTTAGACCATCAGATTGATTTGGTGAAGCAGTTTTGGTCTGCGAGAGATAAGATATAGCAAGAGAACATCGTAAACACGAGGATATGACTAATTGGTCAACCTAGATTTGATGATTAGTAGCCTCACTCAATTGATCGATAATATGACTTGTCCGAAAATGATAATGAAATGGCCGGCTGGATAATTGGTGATTTTGAAAATCAGCCAGGGAATAGGGACATAACAGTTGAGACACTTAATGGCCAACGACAAAGGATTACCGGGCTACACGCATTGTACTTACAATTGCAGTACCTTTTGCTTTTTCTAAATGGGAAAAATAGATACAGAGATGTTCCATTGAATTGTTCAAATTCAAATGCAGATGGTGGTCCTGCTACTCTAAGCATTCAAGAGTAAGTTGCATTCCAATTGCAAGAGAGAGCTGATGGCTCTTCAAATATCTTATTTTCTAGACGTCTGTTTCAGTAATTCTTAGTTGATGCCCACACAATAGTTGAGTCATTGTGCTTATCCTACATAGGAGAGCACCAACAAGAATTAAGGCGTGAAATGTTCAATCACTTGCATGAGGTACTTACTACCTAGAGGTAAAATAGATGTTGCAACACATGGTACTAGGGTTTATCTTCCCGCCACATTTACAGGTGGCCCTTGATGGATGATCCAAAATTATCAAGATATGATGGGGAAGTGCATATTTTATGGATATCCTAATCTATTCACAGCATTTACCTACAATCTGAAGTGGTTAGAGGTTGCTCGATAATGTTCAAAGAAAGGGATTGAGGGTAGAAGAAAGACCTGATATTGCGTGTAGGGTTTTCATGACTAAGTTGGACCTACTCATGAAAGACTTATGACACAACAAAATGTTTAGGAAAGTTAGATCAGGTCAGTTTACTGGTTCTTTAAGTTTTAAGTTAGATCAGGTCCGCTTACTGGTTCTTTAAGTTTTAACTTTTCTCTATATATTGTTCATTTATTCTCTATATTATTATGCTTTTAAATGTAAGCAATTGTTCTTATGATATGTAATTAATAGTTATCGAATTTTCAAGCTATGTACATGATTAAGTAGTAGACTAATTGTTTGCCTCACGCTCATATATTGCTTTCGCTAGAGGGACGTTCGACTAATCCATGCAGAGAGGATATTGATAACATAATTGCAACTGAGATTCTAGAAGAAATGCTAGATGCTTTCTACCCTGATGCTGTTAAAGAATTCATGATGCGTGGTCCTTGCGGTGTAGAGGGAAAAGTTTCTCCATGTATTTCGGACGACATGTATGCAAAGTATTTCCCAAAAAATATATATAAAAAGCCTCTTTATTGGATGAATATGGATATCCGTTGTACACATGTGGGAGTAAAGAAGGAACTGTAAAGAAAAATGCTATTGATTTAGACAATAGATTTGTTGTTCCTCACAAACGTTATCTCTGATTGAAATATGATGCTCATATAAATGTAAAATGATGTAATCGGTCCTGATCTATTAAATACCTCTTCAAGTATATGCAGAAAGGGCATGACTATGTCACAGCAAGTTTCTATGAAAGTGCTGAAAATGATAGTTCAATTGGTTTTTACATTTTCATCTCTGAAGATGGGATGTCAGACAAAATAGAATATCTTGGACACGCGATCCAGGGACCATAACTGATGTATATATAGAGATAACATGTGCATTATCCCTAAGGTTTTTCTATTTTAGCCCATCAACAAAATAGAAAATGTCCAATGGGTCTCTATACATTAAAGGCCCAACCTATCAGATACATTAAAGTCCAAATTAGCGAAACCTTATTAGATTACTTTAAGTGGGCTTAACCTTATATGACAACCCACAACACATAAACACATAATTATTCACATATAAGCCCAACGTTGGATTAAAGATCCAACAATCTCCCACCTAGGCTATATGTGTAACCTTGTAATCATGTATTGCAAAATAACCGTATGAGCTCAAATTTGCTGTCATTACCAAAATGTATCTATATCCAATCCGGTCCATCAATCATAGCAACATAGGACCAAAACGGCCTTTGTCACTTCTGTCGTGACTCGACCTATCAATGCTCACATATACTGATACAATTGAATGACATGGATTATGATGTGGGTGTGTAGCATGGAAATTGAATGAAATCTGATCTTAACAGGCCTATTTCCAACTGGTCTACCTTAAGCCTTAGTGAGATCAAGCCATGCTGAAGTTAGAGTGTGAATAAACTAAAACTGTATTCCTGCATAAAATAACCAAATATCCAAAAACTAAAAAAACTGAAAAATGTCTATATTGGAAAAGCATCTAAGATTACAAACTTCCACTAGAACTGAATAATCTCGAATGACTTGACACCCATATGAGTAGTTGCTTATGAAACATTTTGGGTGGTGATCCTTTAGTAAGCGGATATGCAACTATGGAGTTTGTACCGATGTGCTCTATAACTGTCAACTCTAAACTTTTATTTAACAACTAGGAACTTGATGTCTATATGCTTTGACTTTGCCGAGCTCCTATTGTTATTGAAATATAGGACTGCTAACTTATTGTCACAAAATAACTTAAGTTGCCTTTCAATTCTATCCACTATGCGCAGCCCTGTGACAAAATTTCACAGCCATATTCGATGATTGGATGCTTCATAACATGCCACAAATTCTGCTTCCATTGTGGAAGATGCTACTACTGACTATTTAGCACTCTTCTAGGAGATAGCATATCAGGTAAGCAGATAAATGTAGCCAAACGTAGATTTCTTATTATCTTGGCATCCAGCAAAATCGGAGTCAGTATACCCAACGATCTCAAGCCGAGCTGATTTACTATACGTAAGCATGTAGTCTTTTGTTATCTTTAAGTACTCAAGACCCGTTTGACTGCTTTCCAATGGTCTACTATTCGACTGCTTAAGTATTTGTCTTACATCCCTATAATGTACATAATATCTAGACGTATACAAACTTGGGCATACATATGAAGCGTAAGGAATCTTTTGCATTTCATTTTGCTCAAAATTATTCTTTGGGCACTGAGTGAGACTAAATTTGTCTCCCTTAGCTACAGGGGTATCACCGGGATTATAATCTTGGATGCCATATCTCCTAAGAACCTTTTCGATATAGCCCTTTTGTGATAATCCAAGAACACCGCGAGAGCGACCTGAGTGTATTTGAATGCCTAATACAAAAGATGCATCTCTCACGCCCCCAATTTTATTACCATTTTACCTTGAAATATTGGTAGCGGAAGCATTTAAATAAATATATATATATATATATATCTCGATTCAAAATCGAGGGCGAGACTTTACAAATACAATTCAAAAGTATTGAGACACTTTCACTATGCACTCCGATAATTAAGTATATTGTGGGCTACCCACAATGAAACCTCAGCCACACACCGAAATCTCGATCACATACATGTACTTTCTATATCCTTGGGATGATCTGGCCACAAAACTTTTAAATTCAATACTACGAGATTGTTACAGGATGAGGGGTGAGTACAAAGTACCTAGTGAATAACAATATGCCTTGGCTCATGATGGAATAAAAGAAGGCCATAATACCAAAAGGAAGCCAATCATAAGCAAAGATTCAATAATAACCCCAAATGGCCAAGATCACATAGTAAGGCCATAGTATCACAAAGCAAAGCAAACGGGTAAACAACGCCATTAGTGATGCCCAAGAACAAAAACAATGGTTTACCCAAAGTAATGATGCACCGTCAATAATTAAATGACAAAGCAATATAATAGGAGCACGAGAAGCAATAACGTACAATCAAACATCAAATACCAAAATATTCAGAAGGAATGAGTCTCGAAGAGGGAAAGCTAAGGCACTGTTATTCACCTCAAATATTTCTTAAATAATCCCAAGTGGAAAAGTGCCATTGAAGTCTTGATATTCCTCAATTAAAGCTATTTCTCGAGTTAGGATATAACCATATATGGTTAGGAGCTTTTTCAAAGTGCAAGTGGGTGTTTTCGTGGGTTCTAAGGGTAGTTTTCTCCCTATACTAACTTTGGACGAATTTTCTTGGTTTTGGGGGGGGGGGGTAGGGAGGGGGAGAGAGAGAGAGAGAGGATGGCTTGGGGGTTTAAGAAACCTTGAGGACCCTTTTGCCCTTTTTATAATAGTTGAGATTTAGTTGTTTTTAATAAATTTTGAGTTATGCCAATCAAATTCTGACACGTGGCGCTACGTGGCACAGTACACTTGGCGACAAATTATTCGAGCAGTCCTCATACTTTATACTATCTTTCAATTAAGTTACTGTACTTTGGTTTACGTCAATTAAGAACCAAAGTCTTTCTTTAATTTCCAATTGAGTGATGATTTTTTAATCTTCTAATGCAATTCAAGAAATCTCACAATACTATTCAAGTAATTCTTCCGAAAGAGCAATTATGTTGCTTACTTTAATTTTTAGAAATTTACGAGATGTTACAATCTACTCCCTTTAAAAGAATTTATTACTCGAAATTCGTTATCATCCAAAATAATTCAAATGTAAAGTAGCCAAAAGAAATCCTTTCAATTGACATAAGGGTTAATCACATGGAAGAATAGAATTTTAAGGTTTAAAAGAACATAAAATAAGATCTTTGAGCCAATCTAGAACAAATCAAGAAATTCAGGGACCAAAATGTAAATTTTCAGAAAAATCTGGGCAACACCGCCTTTGTACGGTGTGCCCACACCTCGCAATGGTGTGCCCGTCCCGTTGCTTCTGCCTCCAGGAAAAATGTACGGTTCGGCCGCATCAATGAGATGGTGCGCCCGTACTGCACGGCTACAAAATTTTTTTTCCTTCCAACTTTCTTGTTTTCATTGAAATTGATGAAACCATTTAAGTGCCAAATGTATAATATCACCAAAGTCAATTTTAACTTATTATCAATTGATATAAACAATTTCAAGACTTGTAAATTCACAGATCCATCCAAATAGGAGCGATACATATTTGCGGAGCTGTAGGTTCATGCTCTGATACCAACATGTCACGCCTCCAATTTTATTACCACATCATCTTGAAGTATTGGTAATGGAAGCATTTAAATATATATATATATATATATCTCGATTCAAAATCGAGGACGAGACTTTACAAATATAATTCAAAATATTGAGGCGCTTTCACTATGCACTCTAATAATTAAGTGTGTTGTGGGCTGCCTACAACGAAATCTCAGCCACACACCGAAATCTCAATCACACATATGTATCTTCTCCACCTTTGGGACGATCCGGCCACAAAGTTTTAAATTCAATACCTACAAGATTGTTAGGAGAGGAGGGGTGAGTATAGAGTAACCAATGAATAACAACATGCATTGGCTCATGATGAAATGAAAGAAGGCCATAATATTACAAGGAAGCCAATAATAAGCACAAGTTGGGCCACCACTAGCTTAGCCCCTACCCGTAAGCGCAATACTGAAAGATTCAATAATAATTCAAAATGGCCAAGACCACATAGCAGTGCCATAGTATCATAAAGCAAAGCAAACAGGTAAATAGCTCCACTAGCGATGCCCAAGAACAAAAACAACAGTTTATCCAAAGTAATGGTGTACCGTCAATAATTAAATGCCAAAGCGATACAATAGGAACATGAGAAGTAGTTACGCACAATCAAATATCAAATACCAAAGAGATTCAAGGAAGGAATGAGTCACGAAGAGGAGGAGCCAAGGTACATGTTACACACGTCAAATATTTCTCGAATAATCCCAAGTGGAAAAGTGCCATTAAAGCCTTGATATTTCTCAATTAAAGCTATTTCTCGAGTTAGGATCTAAACATATATGGTTAGGAGCCTTTTCCAAGTGCAAGGGGTGCTTTGGTAGGTTTTAAGAGTAGTTTTCCACCCTATACTAACTTTAGACAAATTTTGCTAGTTTGGGGGAGAGAGATAGAGGAAGGCTTGGGGGTTTAAGAAACCTTGAGGACTCCTTAGCCATTTTTATAATAGTTGAGATTTAGTTACTTTTAATAAATTTTGAGTTCCACCAATCAAATTACTACACGTGGCGCGATGTGACACAATACACTTGGCAACAAATTATTCAAGCAGTCCTTGCACTTTATACTATCTTTCAATTAAGTCACCCTACTTTGGTTTATGTCAATTAGGGACTAAATTCTTTCTTTAATTGCTAACTGAGCAACAATCTTTTAATCTTCTAATGCAATTCATGAAATCTCACAATGCTATTCAAATAATTCTTCCAAAATAGCAATTATGTTGCTTACTTTAATTTTGAGAAGTTTACGGGATGTTACAGCATCATCATGATCTTTCATCTCAAAATTCTTAGCTAGAAATCTCTTGGTTTCGTGTAACAAGCCTATGCAGTTGCTGGCAAGCAAAATGTCATCAGCATATAAATCCAGAAAAATATTCCTACTCCTGCAGAACTGATGGTATGCACAATCATGACTAAATTCACCTCAAATCTGAAAGATATGATCACTTGATGAAATTTGAAATACCATTGTCGAGATGCTTGCTTGAGTCCATAGATGGATCTTTTAAGTTTGCAAACCATATTCTTTGGACCTCTTGATATAAAGTTTTCTAGCTGTACCATATAAATCGTTTCATCAATGTCACCATTTAGTTTCACTGTCTTTACATTCATCTGACGTAACTCAAGATTGAAATGCGCCACCAATGCCATTATAATTCTAAAAGAGTCTTTCGAAGAAACCCGAAAGAAAGTCTCTTTATAGTTGATGCCTTCTTTCTTTGTAAAGTCCTTTGCAGCAAGACGTGCCTTGTATCTCTCGACATTGCCCTTTGAATCCCACTTTGTCTTAAATATCCATTTGCAAACCAATGGGTTTTGCACCCTTTGGCAATGGTATGAGATCCCACACATCATTATCCTTCATGGACTTAATCTCCTCATTCATAGCATCAATCCACTTTAGAGAATTAGAACCTGCCATGACTTGAGGGAAGTTGATTGGATCATCTTCCTTCACTCTAATGTTAGCCTTATATTCTTGAAGAAATACAATGTAGTCATCTAGCACCGCACTTCTTCTCTCTCTAGTGAATCTTCTCAATGGCATAGGTTCTTGAGGTGGTAGAGTTCGTTCATCTCGAGCTGTTACTTCATTGGGAGGTTCTTTGACATTGTCTTGATTTGTTGTACCTTGAACAAAGTCAGTAATGGACTCCTGACCAATGCCAATAACACCTATGAGAATATCGACATATTCCTCTTCAACGACAAAGTCCCAAACCATATCTCCCCTTGCAAACTCGACATCCTCAAAGGACGGAGCATTTCTTGACTCGAAAATCGACTTAGTAGTGGGATTATAAAACTTGTACCCCCTGGATTTTTCAAAGTATCCAATAAAATAGAAACTCATGGTTCTTGAGTCTAGTTTCTTTTCATTAGGCTTATAAGGCCTTGCAAATCAGGACATCCCCAAATATGTAAGTGCTTTAAACTAGGCTTTTTGCCTGTCCAACGTTCATAAGGGGTTTTGGTAGTTGCTTTTGTCGGAACTCTATTAAGAAGATAAGTTGCAGTCTTGAGTGCTTCTTCCCAGAGTGATTCTATTAAGGTAGAATGAGATATCATACTTTTCACCATGTTCTTAAGTGTTCTATTTTGTCTTTCAGCAACATCATTCATTGTGCGCGAACCCGGCATAGTGTACTGTGGGACGGTACCACATTCTTCTAGGAATGTAGCAAAAGGTCCAGGACTTTGTTCACCTAAACCCTCATATCTGCCATAGTATTCGCCACCACAGTCAGATCTGACGCTTCTGATCCTTTTGCTAAGTTGGTTCTCAGCTTTAGTCTTATAGTTTTTGAACATTTCCAGTGACTGTGCCTTTTCATGAAGAAGATATATGTAGCTATATTTGGAAAAACTGTCTATAAACGTTATAAAATATTGTTGACCATTCTACGAAGAAGTAGGAAATGGCCTACAAATGTTTGTATGTATAAGTTCTAAGACGTCCAAAGTCTTGTTAACTTCAAATCTTCTCTTATTGGCTTGTTTTCCCTTCATATAGTTAAAGCAAACTTCAAAATCTACAAAATTGAGGAGATCAAGAATTCCATCTGACAAAAGTCTCTCAATTCTCCGTTTGGAGGTGTGACCTAATCTCTTGTGCGATAATGAAGCAGAATCTTTATTGGTTAATTTTTGCTTTTCACCTTGTGTACTTAGTTGTAGGGATTCATTAAATGAAGCAATTGTATCAATAAAATAAAGATTATCATATCCTAATAAAGAGCCAGACCCAACTAGTTTTGAATTATGAAACAAACTAAATTTTCCATTTCCAAATGAACCAAAATAACCAAATTTGTCCAAAGCAGGAATGGAAATTAAATTCCATCTAAAAGACGGCACAACAAATGTCTTATCAAGATCCAAATAATACCCAATCTTTAACAATAATCTAAATTGCCCTATTGCCTCTACTTAAACCTTCATGCCATCATCAAAATAGATATATCTTTTACCATCACTTGGTTTTCAACAACTCAGGCAGCCCTGTATAGGCACACTGATGTGAGTGATTGCACCAGAATCTATCCACCATATGTGCCTAGGTACCGAAGCTAAATTAACCTTAGAACAAACTATAAGAAGCATACCTTTCTTAGCACGCCAAGCATGGTAATTGGTGCAATGCTCCTTTTTATTTTATGCCCTTCAGCTCCACAGAAGAAACAACAGTACCTTCTGAATCATCTGATTTCTTTTGTTGTTTCTTTTGAGTTGTTGTATTTGCAGCTTCTTTATTCTTCTTTCTTTTGTTTCCCTTGCTCTTGTTTTTAGAGGTTGAGGCCAGATGAGCTCATTCAGAGACCAAGTCTCTTTCTGAAAATTATAGCTCACTTTAAATTGATTAACCACAGTGGAAGAAATATAAGAACCAAATGCACTAGCGAGTCTTTAGAGAGGTCGAACTTAAGTGTTTTCAACTTTGAAGCAAGATGAGACATCTTTAAGATGTACTTCCTGATATTGCCTTTACCTGCATACCTTATTGAAACCAGATTTGCCAAGGGCATGCCAATATCATCCTTTTCATTCTTTACAAACCTTTTCTCAATATCAGTAAAGAAATCTTTACTTGTTACAATATTTTTAGAAATTGTGCCCCTGAATGCTTCTAGAATGGCCTTCTTCTTGATTAACAAACACATGCAATTTTATCTCTCCCACCTATCCATATCCCTCTTTTGATCAGAGATACTCTGATCTGTAAAAGGTAGTGGAGAATCTTTCCTTAATGCAAGGTCGAGATTTATGACCCCGAGAACTATTAATAAGTTCTCTCGCCATGACTTGTAGTTGGAACCATTTAATAAGTGAATATATTTGATGTTGGCAGCAATATTAGCAAGAGTCATAGCTGAATAGAGAACATCAAACACACAAAACAAGCTCACATCAATCTTCAATACCAAAAATCATAATAATAAATTCAAATAAAAGTAAACCCCATCTCAAGATACTGGGCACTTTATTAATATTTTATTTTTGGACAAAACATTAACTTGTAAGTGATATTTTGGTGTAGTAATCAAACACTAACAATAAGAACATGTCGAAAAATATACATTCCTTTGTGCCGGTTTATTTTTCACATGTAAAAACGAATAATCACGTGTTTATTATCACAGGTGCGCATGCAATTCTGTCAAATATCAGCCTTCCTTTGGGCCGATTAATATCTACTTAAGTTACACGCACATGACCATTTGTATTTCAAAATAAATCAATTTCCACAAGAGATATCACTTTGGTGACACGTTGCTTCAATTAATTTACCTTAAAATACATACACAACCATACCAATATTTGAATTTATGAGTTTTCCTTAATTAATTCCTAAAACCGTAGGGATTTAATCCGAAACAATAATCAAAGGGTTAAATCCGAATGAATTGCACAAATTGATGCAATGGTATGATAAATTGTTTATAACCCAAACAACTAAAGTCATAATAATTAATATTTAACTTAATAATATTGTAATGAAATAATGACCAAGAATGGCCATGAATACAAGCTGCCGAAGCTTCTTCTGAATCCAAAAACTCCAAATTTTCCTTTTTCTTTTTAAATATAGTACATGCAGCCGCCAGAAGTCATCACTCCAGAAATAATAAGCCCAATTGTTTTCATATATATACTGCATGCAATGTGCAGATTAATAGGTTCCACCGCCAAATTAAACAATGGAATCTAATTATCAAAACCAAATTCATTACACCATAAAATAGCCTATAATCATCAACTGCCAAAAGACGATTGACAAACCGAATGGCCATATATATTGAATGACAATATATTGTAATTGTCATTCCGCAGAATAAACACATGCATCAGTTCGGTTTTCAGTATAAAATCCACCGAATCTATTTTGCAGCAATATTATTATATTGTTCAATTCAATGACGCCAATTGCAATGGACATAATGCATATGATAAACATAATTCATGAATATACAATTCAATTCCTCAACTTATGCATAATTCAAAACAAAGGCATTCGTCCTCAATGAATATAATTAGTGATAAACTGAGTCGAACCAAAAGTAAATCTTGTAATAAAACCATAAACTCAATATTCATCAATCCCCAATGAATCAAACATGGGTTGGCTCTGATACCATTTGTTGGAATAAGCCCTTTGTGAATAACATCACATAAACCCTAACCCCACATCGAAACATTGAGAATTAAAACTAGAGAACGGAAGCGTACCTGAATCCATAGACATAATTAATCGTTTAGATCCGTGCGGTTGGCCTTCGAGCTCAACACGCTTTCTTTAGATTTTTCTCTCTGAAGATGGGATGTCAGACAGAATAGAATAGCTTGAACGGATGATTCGGGGACCATAGACGATGTATATATAGAGATAACCACTACTACAAGAATCGCGAAAAAAATAAGGAATAGACGTCGGTTTCTCAAACAAAAGACACGTAAACCATATGTGGTGGCAATTTTGAAAATAAAGTAAGATCATAGGCGTCGGTTCTTTCTAAAAAACCGACACGCATAAGAGAAATCAACCATAGACGTCGGTTGCCCGTTGGCAACCGACGCCCATTATGATAAAGAGGCGTTATTTCCTTAGAGGAACCGACGCTTATTTAGGGTTTCTTTTATCCAACCCTCGCCTTTGTTCGTGTAAACACACAGCATTCCTCTCTCTCTCTCTCTCTTTCTTCTTTGTGCCCAGACCTCTTTCTTTAAACAGATTTTCAACCAGCGGTGTACGCCCCCATTTCGTTCCCGATTTCTTCACGGATTGTAGAAGTTCTTGGGCGATTCCAACCTTAGATCTAACAATCTGGCTCTCTCATTCATCAGAATCGAAGTGCTAGAGGGTTTCTTCACAGATCTGAGGGTTTCTTCACCGATCCGTATAGAGAGCTCTGATCGGATTTGATGTAAGTAAAAAGAGGTTTCTAACCCGTCAGTCAGTTTTAATATTTAAATCTCTACGTATCAGCAGAGTTCTCCATTTGCATGCCCCAAATAGAGCAGTTTCTACAGTAACGTCAATGGCGGAAATCACCCCATCTGCTGTGGAATACGTCACCGGAGACTGGTGCTCAGTGCCGGAACTTCGACTGGTACTCAGTACTGGTTCCTCTGGTAATTGATTTATCATTTTGCTAAAATCTACCATTTTTCTCTGTTTATAATTGCATTTCTTATGTCTGTTTATAATTGCATTCCTTATGTCTGGTAAATTATTTGTTTGCTTTGAGTCTATTAGAAATTGGCAACCAAACAAAATGGTTTTCCAGGAATTCCATGTAGGCAAGAACTGAATTATTGTACATAGTCATTGAAGAAGTTAATTAGTGTTGTTTTTACTTAATTCTGGTATAACTAACACCCTTTAGGAATTTCCCTTTTTTGGGGTAGCATTCATGGTGTTAATTTGATGCATAAACTGAATTTTTCCCGTGTTAAGGTGATAATTAGTGTATACAATTCTTCCAAATTGAATGATCCGTCCTCACTCTGTAGTCAAGAGGCCAAATCTCCTTTTCTTTATGCCTTTGGATTAAGTTTCATCAATATGCTAGAATAAAATGAAGATGGCTCAAATGCAGCATTTAGTGAACTATGGTAGTTGTATATCATTAGTAATTGTGATATACTTACGAAGTTGTAATGTTTTTGATAGAACTCTGGTGGTTTAGTTATTTAGGTATGCTCATGCATTCCAAATGACCAATTTTCTGTAGTTAGATGCTTAGAGCATGTAGCTAATATATTTAAGTTGTTTGTTATCTACTTGAGCCTTTCATATTGCGTTTACATATTGTGTTTACAATCTTGATTTTTCTTTGCTATTAGCTTGTTAAATGCTATATGATTGGTCATTTGCAGCAACAAACTTCACATATGTGTAGAGCAGTAGTGGAATGACATACACTCTAAGGGGCATAACTCAAAATGTTGTCAAAGACATTTATGATCACATAAAGAATGTAAGCTATATTGTAGTACTCCATATTATTTTAGAAAGTCTTGACAGGAATGTCTGGTGATTATTTTTTGTCTTGTCTTATACAAAATGGAGAGAGAATATTTTGTTAAGTTATATTGTAGCACCCCCTGTGACCGTCTACATGATATCCCGAGGTAAAAACATTAAATTCAGATTTTCGAACTATTCTGTAGATTGGTTTCTTGAAAATGTTCATTTCCTATGTAGAAAGGGACAATTGTTGAGAAGTTAATTGATGAGGTAGTCACGGATGGTCATCACTTGCGGCACTTGATCAATATTTGTGAATATTATATAAAGCTTTATGTTCAAAATGCATGCTCAATATTTTTTCTTGTCATTGTTGCCAATGCAGTCCATTATCTAGTAATGACAATGTCCTAATATGATGACTTCAATCTAAAAATGCTTCTAATTTAAAGTTAGAAAGAAGGGAAAAAGTGTATTCTAAGATTGCCAAAGTAGCAGCAATGATAATAATAGGCTTAAAAAGAAAAATCATAATCCATAATATTTATGTATAAGTCCACAGCTGTGTATATATTACATTACAAAAGCTTGCTGATTTTGGTAATTTTTGTTGCTGATTTTGAGGCTATATCTTGGTGCATTGCTGATTTTGATCCAGTATTTTGGTGCATTGCTGATTTTGATGCATTAATGCTACATTGTTTGTTGCTGATTTTGATGAATTGTTGTTTTAGTGAATTGGTGAAGCCTATGTTTTTTGTTGGTGATTTTTCTTTTGACGAATTGCGGATTTTTTGTTGCATTGGTGAAGCCTTTATTTTTTTTGAAGCATTTTTGTGGATATTGCATAACTTGGTCTTAAAAAAGTCTGAATTAGTTATTTTTTGGAAGGCTGAAGTAGTTTTTGTTGGTGTGTTCTTTATTTCGTAATAAAATAAAATAACTTTTTTTTTTTAAAAATACAACAGGCGTCGGTTGTAACACTACAACCGACACCTATTGCATAAAATAGGCGTCAGTTGTAAAACTACAACCGACGCCTATTGTTTATTTTTTTAATTAAAATTGACTTTAGGCGTCAGTTTTTGTGAAACAACCGGCGCCTATTGTGACCTTTAGGCGTCGGCCAACAACTGACACCTATACCTTTACCATACATGACGCTGACATAGGTGCCTCTGTTCCAACTAACGCATATTCATTTGTACAACCGACGCCTAATGGGTTTTTTTGTAGTAGTGAACATGTTGTCGATAGAGTTTCACTATTTCAGTCCATCACTAAAATAAAAAATGCCCAATGAGTCTCTATACACTAAGACCATCTCCAACCCATGGTCAAATATTGTGGGCTGGCCCAGAATGGCGCCTAGTTGGCGCTCCAACCAGACGCCAAATTGGAACTAAATTTGGGAGTTCCAATTTTTTGGACGCCAAATTTGGTGTCCAAAATTGCTTTTGCAGTTTGATTTGCAGTTCAGTGTATTCACAGAGCTGCCATTCAAACAATATTTTAATTTTTTGTTTTTGCTTTTTATAATTCTATATTTAGACCATATTTTATCTTATTTTATTTTTTCTTTTTTATAATGCTATTTTATACTAACTTTGATACTTTTGTATTTTGTTTTTTTCTTGTCCAATCTTCCTTTTTCCCTTAATTTTAATTGTATCATCATTATAAAAATTTAATATTTATGTGTAATAATTAATAAACAAGAATATAATTGATTAATTTTCAATATATATTGGTTATCGAATATTATAAAATTTAGAAAATATGAAGTGGAAAATATGTGGAATATGTTGGGTCTTTTTTAGAGTTTGTGGGTTGGAAAAGTTTTGTGAAATAGAATTTGAAAAACTATATTTTAGAGTTGCAAAATTGTAAAATAGAGTTTTATGGTTGGAGATAGCCTAAAGGCCCACACTCTATCTCGTTAAAGCTTAAATTGTAGAAACCTTATTAGATCATTTTAAGTGGGCTTAACCTTATATGATAGCCCACAACATATAATTATTCACATATAAGCCTAATGTTGGATTAAAGATCCAACAACCCGTTCAGATAAAAAATTTCATACTCATATGATTATACCCATCCCCATATCATTTTAACCACATCATGCCAATATAAAAATATGAAACATAAATTACGAAGAAAACATATGAAACATAGATTAGGAGGAAAACCCGTTAATTGAATGAGTGTGATTTTGTTTCACAAAATTTTCTGATTATCGGAATAATACCAATGATCAATAATAATTAAAAATTTTGAAACATAGATTAGGAAAACATGTTAATTCGAATTGTGTGATTTTGTTTCACAAAATTTTCGGGTCCATCAATGGTGAAAATAAAGGTAAGGCGCATTTTTTTTATTTCTAAATGTACAAGGGCTCTTTAAAAGGGGAATAAATTAGGGAAACAATGGGATATGGAAATTGAGAATTGGTATAATGGAAAAAGAAAAAAAAATATAATAAGAAAATCTTATCAAAACTGAAAACACGTTTTCTGCAATTAGGTTACACCCAAAAGAAATAAAATAAAAATAAGAATAAAAATCTGAGACCAAAAAATAAATAAATAAAAAAAGTAAAGATAAAAGGGCAAAAATAAGAGGTAACACATTTTACCAATTTTAGGCGGGAAAAAATGTTGAACAACTATGTTATACGAATAACCATACTAAATGAATACTACTCATTCAAAAAAATCAAAGCACTTCACAAATACATTATAGAAATCATCATCTTCCTCAACCATTAACATCAAAATAAATAAATAAATCAAAATGGGAAAAAAATGCAAAACAGCGTTGCTCAGTTGAAACTGGGCAACTTCAAAATTTGGCCTACTCTTGAATCTTCGTTTCAAACCACTAAATTGGTGTCTATGGCTTCTTCTCGCTGCGAGGAATACGATAGTACCTTTACTTTCGCTGGAAAACAACCATGCTCCTTGGAAAACCACTGAGACATTTGACCCCCTTCTCCTGAAACCAACACCATACCTTTAAAAATCTATATCTATGTATAGAGCTCGTCGAGAGCTAACTCTTTCACCTATTTCTTCTTCATTTCACCATAGTTTTGGCCGGATTTCTTTGATTTGGAGCTTCCAAGATCGAACCCCTCTTCAAACGTCCCACTACTTCTTTTGGTTAATGACCCAGAGAAATTAAAACTATAATTTTGTCCTTTGGTTATTTCACTTTGGTCCTTAAAAGTTCTAATAACATTTAAATGAGCCTAAAATTTATAGTCAGCTCTAGTCTTGACCCAAGAGTTTCCAAGACATTTAAGTTAACCCAAAGGTTATTATTTAAATCAAAGTTGGTCCCAAAGTCTTTTAAATCATTAATTTCGACCCCAAAATTTTAAGTTTTGCAAAATTAGCCCCTAACCTTTGTATTTATCTAATTAACCCCCAATCTTCCAAATTTTATATAATTAGTCCTTAAAACTTTTCATTCTAATGACATAAGTCCCCAAACTATTAAATTAAATTAAATTAACCCTCAATCTATTCAAATAATTAATTTTGAAGCCCTCTAACTTTTACAAATCTCTAACTTAGTCCTTAAAAATTAATTATACCATAAAACCATAAATTATGAATTCTAATTCTAATTAATTTCCTTTATTGGCTAGACGGAGCGCTTGGATAGTTGAGAAGCTTACTTTTCAAGAATTTAGAGTTCAACTTGAAACATAACAAGGTAGACTCATTATTTAAAAACCTTATTTTTTTAAACATGAGTACTTATTTGATTCATATTATAGTGATATGCATAATCAATGTGAATTTGATGTTATTGCCTATTAAAAGGCATAACTGTTATATGGACCTATTAAAAGGTCTAGCCTATTAAGAGGCGCTTTATGACATTGGCCGATTAAAAGGCTCATGAATTTCATGCTTATTAAAAAGCATGTTAGTTTGCATTGTTGTGTATATTATTGTGATATGAATATAAATGGTGCACGGGATTTACTGAGTATTTTAAAATACTCATTCTTTTCAGTTTAACAAATCTTAGGTTTCAGAGCTGGTGGCGGAATGATGAACGGTGGCCAGAATTAAATTATGTTTTGAAAAATTAATCTTTTGAAAATTGTCTATCAATCGTGGAGAAAACATTTGAGATCTTCACTTATTTTGTTACAATCATCAAAGATTGACATTCTACGGTTATCTTCTGCACTCGTTAAAAACTTAATTTATTGAATTTTGCCTTTTGCCGCCTTTTATTATTTTAAAAAATTAACAAGAAAAGTCAAACTAGCAGCCTGAATACTTTTTCAAATTTAGGGCGTTACAAGTTGGCATCAGAGCCATGTTTACGTTTCTGTAGAGTTGCAAAGTTTAAAAAAAATTAAAAAAATAAATAATAAAATAAAATTTTGGATGTCACCGTCACCGTTCCACTCCGCCGACTCTGAGGTGAGAAAGAATTTATGAAATTTTAAATTTATGGTTATCGCATGTTTCATATGAATATTTAATGAGATATTAAAGATGAGAAGTAAATTAGATCCGATAATGAAAGAAAAGCAAGTCAAGCATAATTTTTCTTTAGATACTATAAACTATGACTATTTTGATAAGAGATTTCATTCTAGTCCTCGAGATTTGACTAAGAGATATTAGTGAACCTTACCTAACTGGAGTTTAAATTTTATTTGCAAAGGAAAATGCCATGACAAAGTCAGGCTAGTATGTTGTGTGACTTGCTTCAAGCTTTTGAGGAGCTTAGAGAGTCAACACCCCGGGCTGCTACGCCTGTTGTACCACCTACTGCCCAGCCATTGCCATCGATGGAACAATTCCGGTGATATAAACCTCCCACCTTTGATGGGGGCAAGGGTCTACGTGCTGTAGAGGAATGGCTGCAAGATATCGAAAATATCTACAGACACATCTCTTGTCCCGACAACCAGAAAGTGTTATGTCTTGAATTTATGCTGGTTTGGAGTGCCGGCGATTGGTGGGAGTCTGCTTGTCAAACAAGGACTGAGGAAGAGCAACGCAACCTCGGTTGGGAATAAGTATTTCTCCCAATCATTGAGAGATCTTAAAGAAATGGAGTTCCTGCATCTAACCCAGGGAAACTCCGATACCATGAATTGTGAAAGGAAGTTTGAATAGTTGTCTCGGTATGCTCCACATCTAGTCAGTACGGAAACAATGAAGGTGCATCGATTTGAAAAAGGCTTATGACCAGGAATACGTACAATTGTAAGCATACTTGAGCTACCTACATATCGAGAAGTGGTGAGAAAGGCCTAGGCAGTGGCTTTTTCTATGAGAAAATTTGGTGGACAGGAAAGTCAAACCTTTCAGAAGGATCAGGGAAAAAGAAAGTGGCACAATCACCATTAGTCTCAAACTCAGAAGGGAATCAACCTTCCAACAAGAAACCCCACATTGGACCCACTGGAGGCCAGGCTAGTAGCAATACCCCACAATGCCCTAAGTGTAAGAAGCATCATCGGGGTGAATGCCTATTAGGAATAGGTGTTTGCTTCAAATGTGGCCAGTTAAGTCATTTAGCCAATAACTGTCATGCTACATCCGCTCGGAACTCTGAGCTAACTAAGAATGCTGACTAGAAAAAGAAGGGAACGGCATGAGTCTTTGCCATAACATATGAGCAAGCCGCTGATGACGCTAACGTGATTGCAAGTATATTATATGTCTCTTGTATTCCTACTTACGTCTTAATCGACTCTGGTACAATGCATTCGTTCATATGTGTTGCATGTCTAGCTAGATTGAAGTTGGTAGGAGAAAGAACTAGTAGTACACTAGAAGTTAACCTACCTTCAGGAGGTGTAATTGATATTGATAAGATAGCTAGAGAGGTATCAATAGATTTTGATGATCTAGTACTAAATGCAGACTTGAACATAATTGAGATGGAAGATTTTGACATTATCCTGGGAATGGACTGGTTAAGTAGCAACCTTATCGAATGGTACCAAAGGTGTTGTAAGAATTGAAAGTGCAGTTAGAGGAATTACTGGGTTTTATCAGGCCGAGTGTGTCACCGTGGGGAGCACTAGTATTGTTTGTCAAGAAGAAAGATGAGAGTATGAGAATATGCATCGATTAATGAGAACTTAACAAGCTCACTATTAAGAATAAGTATCCCCTTCCGAGGATTGAGGATTTATTCAATCAATTGAAAGGAACGGCTGTGTTCTCAAAGATTGATTTATGATCAGGTTACCATCAGTTGAAGAACAAACCTGCTGACATATCGAAGACAGCGTTAAGGACATACTATGGGCATTATGAATATACATTAATGCCCTTCGGTCTCACCATTGCTCCAGCAGTGTTCATGGACTTAAGGAATCGAGTGTTTCATCAATATTTGGACAAGTTTGTCATTATTTTCATTGATGACATCTTGATATATTCAAGAGTTGTAAGATAGCACGATGAGCATTTGAGAACTGTATTGGAGATTCTTAAGGCAAAAAAACTCTGCATAAAATTCAAGAAATGTGAATTTTAGTTAGAGAAAGTTGGATTCCTGGGTCACATCGTAACTGTTAAAGGTATCAAAGTCAATCTTTCTAAAGTTGAGACAGTTTCGAACGGGGCAACACCTAAGAATGTTGGAGATGTGAGGAGTTTTTTGGGATTAGCTGGCTACTATCGGTGATTCATTGAAGGATTGTATAAGATAGCAGGCTCATTGACCAAGTAGACTAAAAGAGGTGTTAAGTTCCAGTGGACTGATAAATGTGAACAGTGTTTTTAGGAACTAAAGAAGCAGTTGGTTTCGACACCAATATTAACCATACTAGACAGATCGGATGGATTTGTGATTTACAATGATGCTTCCAAATATGGTTTGGGCTGTGTAATTATGCAAAAAGGAAAGGTCAAAGCATATGCATCGAGGTAGTTATAACAATATGAGCAAAATTATCCGACGCACGACCTTGAACTTGCAGCAATAGTCTACGCCTTGAAGATTTGGCGCCACTACCTATATGGAAGTAAATGTGAAAATTACACTGACCACAAGAGTCTCAGGTACTTCTTCACCCATAAAGAGCTAAATATGAGACAATAGAGATGGTTGGAGTTAGTAAAGGACTACGATTGCACCAGACTTTATCACCTGGGTA
This sequence comes from Nyctanthes arbor-tristis, assembly GCA_963692815.1. Taxonomy (NCBI): domain Eukaryota; kingdom Viridiplantae; phylum Streptophyta; class Magnoliopsida; order Lamiales; family Oleaceae; genus Nyctanthes; species Nyctanthes arbor-tristis. The sequence continues at coordinate 22,358 of CAVNYN010233579.1, forward strand.
AAGCTACTGTGGTTGCTGATGCTCTGAGCAGAAAGAATACCAGTCAATTGTCTGCATTGAGAATTACGCGAGAACAGTTGATCCATGATTTTGAGAATATGAGAATTGAGGTGGTAACCCTAGTTTTTCAGTAGTCTAACAGACTAGCTAGCTTAACAATTAAGCTTGATTTGAGAGACCGGATTGTGACGGCTCAAAAGGATGATAAATTTGTAGTGAGGATACAAGCTAGTGTTGGAAAAGGTAAGATGGCAGGACTTTCACGTATTATAGACTGGGGACACTCTTGTTTAGAGGGCGCCTTTGTGTGCTGAAAGATAAGCATATTAGGAACGAGATTCAAACTGAAGCTCATTCCACCCCTTATGTAGCGCACCCCGGTGGGACAAAGATGTATCGGGATTTGTGAGATACTTTATGGTGCATGAATATGAAAGAGAGTATCACAAAATTTGTTGCGAGGTGTATGGTGTGCCAATAGGTTAAGGCGGAACACCAGAGGCCATCCAGGCTATTAAATCCGTTAGAAATACCAGAATGGAAACGGGAGAAAATCTCTATGGATATTGTATTAGGTCTCCCAAGGTTAGAAAAAGGGCATGATGCCATTTGAATAATTGTAGATTGCCTCACGAAGTCAGCTCACTTTTTGTCTGTTCGTACAAGTTTCAATTTAGACCAATTAGCCCAATTGTAAGTCAGAGAGATTGTCAAATTGCATAGAGTGCTAGTATCTATTGCATCAAACAGGGAACCGAGATTCACTTCGAGATTCTGGAGAAGTCTTCAGGCAGCCACGGGAACTAAGTTAAATTTTGGTACTGCCTACCATCCCTAGACAGCTAGGCAAACTGAAAGAACTAATCAGACCATGGAAGATATATTGAGGGCATGTATTCTGGATTTGGATGGTAGTTGGGAGAAACGCTTACCATTGGTAGAGTTCGCCTATAATAATAGTTTCCAGGCGACCATTTGTATGGCCCCATATGAAGATTTGTAGGCTGTCAATGCCGATCACCCATCCACTAGTATGAGGTCGGTGAGAGGAAACTTCTTGCTCTAGAATTGGTTAAGGAAACTATTGAATCCATTCAGAAAATCAAATTGAGGATTAACGCTGCACAAGATAGACAAAAGAGCTATGCCAATAAGAGGAGAAAGGATTTGGAGTTTCAAGTCGGCGGAAAAGTATTTCTCAAGGTGGCTCCGGTGAAGTGTATCTTGAGTTTTGGCAAGAAAGGAAAGCTGAGACCGAGATTCGTTGGACCGTTTGAAATACTTGAGAGAATTGGGAACATATCTTATCGATTAGCATTGTCATCAGAGCTCTCGTCTGTGCACAATATATTCTATGTTTCCTTGTTGAGGAAGTATATCGCTGACCTGAGTCACGTGGTGCATATACTGTCAATTAATGTTTAGGAAGATTTGACTTATCAAGAGGCACCTGTATATATATTGGAAAGAAAGGTTCATGTCCTAAGGAATAAGGAAATTCCTTTAGCCAAAGTGCAATGGGGTAGGCATGGCAGAGATGAAGCCACATGGGAAAAATAAGAAGATATTCGAAAGGACTACCCTGACATTCTAGATCAAGTAAGTGTAATTTCGAAGACTGAAAATTTTTTTTAAGCGAGTAAGGTTGTAGCGACCAAAAATTTTTCTACTTAAATATTTTTGTTTTAGTCCACGTGTCGCTATGACGTGCCTAAATAGAGTTGAATAGTCATACTTCGATGACGCGCCCGTTTAAGCCAAATGAAATAATATTACGAGAATGGAAAAATTGTAATTTAACAACAAAAACTAAGTTCAACTCCAATGATTCAAATTTATCGAATTAATCCCAATGACCAGATCAAACTTCATAAATATCAATTGAGCCATGAAGATTATGCAATAAGCTTTGCAAGTTTTAATTATTTCTATTAAGCCAAAACTTCCTAAACACCTACATTTTAGTCCCAATTCATTTCCATGTACACTTTATATAAATACCCCAACCCTCCATTTTCACTAATTTGAGCAAAGATAATAGAAATCTAGTAACTCTCTCTCCTCTATGTTACTACTACTCCTTCTCCATCTCTATTTTCAAGCTTATAACTCCTCTTTTTGACAAGAAAACATCACAATCCTCACAACATCCGAGAAGCTACTCAAGAACTTCCAACATCCTTCAACTCAAGACAAGAAAATCAGGTGCAAAGAACTCTTTCCATTACTCCTATTTTTTGTACTAAAGATCACTAGTCACCCCACTATGTTCATACTAATAACCATACTAAATGAATACTACTCATTTAAAAAAGTCAAAGCACTTCACAAAATACATTATAGAAATCATTATCTTCCTCAACCATTAACATTAAAATAAATAAATAAACTAAAATGGGAAAAAAATGCAAAACACTGTTGCTCGGTTGAAACCGAGCAACTTCAAAATTTGGCTTACTCTTGAATCTTCGTTCAAGCCACAAAATTGGTGTCTATGGCTTCCTCTCGCTACGAGGAACACAATGATACCTTTATATTTGTCGGAAAACCACCAAGACTGTCGACCCCTTTCTCCTAAAACCACCACCATGCCTTTAAAATTCTATATTTATGTATAGAGCTCGTCGAGAGCTAAATCTTTTACCTATTTCTTCTTCATTTCATTGGAGTTTTGGCCGGATTTCTTTGATTTGGAGCTTCCAAGACCGAACCCCTCTTCAAACGTCTCATTGCTTCTTCTTTTAGTTAATGACCAAGAGAAATTATATCTGCAATTTTTTCCTTTGGTTATTTCACTTTGGTCCTTAAAAGTTCTGATAACATTTAAACGAGCCCAAAACTTATAGGCAACTCTAGTCTTGACCCCAAGAGTTTCCAAGACATTTAAGTTAACCTTAAAGTTATTATTCGAACCAAAGTTGATCCCCAACTCTTTCAAATCACTAATTTCGACCCCCAAACTTTTAAGTTTGGCATAATTAGTCCCTAAACTTTTGAATTTGTCTAATTAACCCCCTAATCTTCCAAATTTTGTATAATTAGTCCTTAAAACTTTTCATTATAATAACATAAGTCTTCAAACTATTAACTCAAATTAAAATAATCCTTAATCTATTCAAATAATTAATTTTGAAGCCCTCTAACTTTTATAAATCTCTAACTTAGACCTTAAATATTAATCATACTATAAAACCTTAAATTTTGAATTCTAATCCTAATTAATTTTCTTTATTGGCTAGACGGAGCGCTTGGATATTTGAGAAGCTTACTTTTCAAGAATTTAGAGTTCGACTTGAAACATAATAAGGTAGACTCTTTATTTAAAAACTTTATTTTCTCAAACGTACGCACTTATTTGATTCATATTATAGTGATATGCATGATTAATGTGAATTTAATGTTATTGCCTATTAAAAGACAAAAGTGTTATATGGACCCATTAAAAGGTCTCGGCTATTAAGAGGCACTTTATGATTTTGGCCTATTAAAAGGCTCTTGAATTTCGTGCTTATTAAAAAGCATGTTAGTTTATATAGTTGTGTGTATTATTGTGATATGAATATGAATGGTGTGCGGGGTCCATTGAGTATTTTAAAATGCTCATTCTTTCCAATTTAACAAATTTCAAGTTTCAGAGTCGGCGGTGGAATGAAGAAAGGTAGCTACAATTAAATTATATTTTGAAAAATTAATCTTTTGGAAATTGTCTATCAATCGTAGAGAATACATTTGAGATCTTCACTTATTTTGTTACAATCGTCAAAGATTGACATTTTATGTTTATCTTCTGCACTCGTCAAAAACTTAATTTATCGAATTTTGTCTTTTTCTGCATTTTTTTTTTTAAATTAACAAGAAAAGTCAAACTAGCGAACTGAATCCTTTTTCAAATTTGGGGCATTACAATGTGAAAGGTTGGGCACCCGCGAGACGAGACAATAAAGAAAGGAGAGAAGATTGTGTAAAATCGTCAATTTACTTTGGTCGTTGTTTGTTGTATTTTGATTGTTGGTGTAATTTTAAAAATGTACCGTTTGCACATCATTTGAATTTGCAAAAAAAATTCTATACTTCTATATAGAAATTGGGTATTAAATTGAGGATAAGCAACATCTTCGACCTCTCTATCAGTGGCTCAAATTAAATAGGGACGGGTGAGATGGGGATGGGATTTCTAAATGGGTAGGGAATGAGGATCGGAGTCCTTAACGCATACCCGCCGCGTTGCCATTGTTATTAAGTATAGTATATTAAAATTAAGTTCCACTAGACTCTTTATTTTAATATTTTAAAAGTTCGAATTTCCAATTTTTGAAACGTCAAACTCACCCGCTATAGTATAATGCACGTGTTCACTTATTTCAATACTCTATTTTTTATTCAACCAAATCGCGATTAATCTTATTGGTCAAATACAATTAAAATAACAATTATTTAACAAAATATCATAATAATTGTTTCTTGATACCAGCCAAACTAAAGACTTTCTTAGAGCGAATTAAAACTTTTGTTCTCTAAATTAAAGAATACTCTTTATAATAATATAAAAGTCTCATTGGATAATTATGTTTAGTTTAATAATTAATGTCAAACTGAAGAGGAAAGAAGCTAGGTACAGCTTTTCATATATGTATTTATATATCAAAGGTCGTGTGATACACTAAGCAAGCGTTAAAAGATTGTGTTTAATTTTTTTCAGGGCAGGTAAATAAAAAACAAAAAACAATATACTAGGGCTAATATTAATTTTTTAGAAATTTTTCCATATCAAAATTTTAAATTTTTCTGTCCCGTCGCTTGATCCGTCCATGATTTTTTTTTTTTTTTTTTTCCATAGAGAATTATCATTCACCACGGCTAACAGTCCCCCTGAAAATATAGAGATAATCCCCATTTTGAACCCCATGCCACCTAAGGCTACAGCTATCACGCATCAATCTCTGTTTATGAATGAATATATAATCGTCGGGTGGGATTATATTCCTCTCCTGAAGCCACCTGCCAACTTCTCTAACAGTGCTCGTATCGTTCATTTCCACCGGAATTTTGGCTGCATTGAGCAAACTTGAAGGTGTCTCAACCACCAAATCAAGCCTTCTCACAGGAGGATCGGCGGCCACCCTCGTCGACATGTTCTTCAAGAAAACAATAATTTCCGATGACTCCTCAACCCCGTATTCCGCCAGGCTACGATACTCATCTACCATTTCCGTGCTGGAGAAGAAAAGTGCCATTCTCTTTATGGGGGTGCCATCGAGAATGTGGATCTTTTCCTTGAGGCTCCGAACGGTGTCAGTTTCATCGACTTGTAGGTCGAGTTTCCGGGCCGAGAATTTTACAGTGATTTTGAAGCTACTAGGAGTCTTGTCGTGTTGATGATCCAAGGGTACAAGTGGGATGTGACTGATGGAAAGGTAGATTTTCATTCCTTGGGAAATGAGAGGATAATCGTCTAAGTCGAGGCCGTCGAGTAATTCCAAGTCACAAATTGTTAGGGTTTGAGAAGAAACTGGGATGCCATGAAAGCGTTGAATTTTCTTCTTTATTTCAAGAATGGGTTCTCGGCTACTTACATCAAGGGAAAATTCACGGCCATTCATGTCAATGCTAAGCTTCATTGTATACGATTTGAACTGAATTTCTGAATCTGATCACTCAAAACTTATAATTAGTGTATTGGTATTTAAAGTGTAGAATCATGAATAAAAAATGAATATTACCAGCTGCAAAGTCAGATTCATCCTAATTTCATTTAGTTATTCGTTCCATGCATGAATAACAACATGCTAAACTCACCTGCAACCTCCTTAATTTTATGTACAATATACTTTATTTATTCTTAAAGGAGTACAATAATAAACTAGTATACCACTTTCCCTTGTGGTTCTGACATTGAAACCTATTTCTACTTAAAGAAAATATGAGAAGACCGTTGATATATATAAGTTGAATTGTCATTTAGAGTTTGAGGTTTGCATATCAGTATTGAGAGCTAAAGAGTATATACGCAAAATAATTACCCGCAACATAAATACTAACAAATAAATTCAAAGTGAAATATAAAACTAGGAGGCAGCTGTAAGATTTTGACCACATTTATATTGCCATCTGCAAAAATAGACTACTTTATAAAGTTGTGTGAAAATGGCCATTTTCCATTTTTTGGGACAAAAATGACCCTCTTGACCCAACTGACTAAAATTAAAACGTCAAATGTAATGTCTAGACTTAATAATTATGGTAGATAATTATCGAGATATATGGATAACTAAATGGGATGCATACACTTCGTTAATTATTATTGAAGAGAATTATCGCGATCAACTATCAAGTCATTAAAAAAAACTTATATGGAATGCTAGATTTACATTTTTTAGGAAAATATAACTGTCGAGAATAACAAACACAACTGTAAACACAAACAAATAAACTACATGGAATGTAGACAAAAGAATTTAGAACATTTTACTCAAAATTTTGCCATTTTTACACATGTTATTAAAAGTTGATTTTTTTGAACTTACACTTTTAAATTTTGCCATTTAACTAATTTCCCTATATGTATATATTAATATGAAAATTTTCAAAAACCTCCTGAAGGTTTTATAACAAAACCCCTGACCTCGCGTGGCATGTATGGATGCATGTAGTGTGTATTTTATATATGCCATAGGTATTTTAAATACATGTGGCATGCATCCACACATGCCGCTTGATGTGAGAAGTTTTGTAACAAAACATTTGAAACGTTTTGGAAAGGACTCTATAATTACTTCATTAGACATATTGCAGCGACCCCTACAGAGATGACTATAAAGTCGCTGTTGTGGACCCAATTTATTGGGGCAACGTAAAGATGTCATTCCTAAAGAGCTAGAATCGTTTTTTAAAATTTTTGGGGGCTAAGGACGTGGGTTCTGGCCCAATTTACTCAAAGGGCTTAAATTAAACTCTTCTTCTTGCTCTTCGATCCCTGTTCAGTGGCTTCTCTCTGATCCCTGCTTTTCTTCCTCTCCGATCCCTTCACTCTCCCTGCTTTATGACTGCTTCCCTTCTTCTGTGCCACCAGCCACCGATTCTAATAATCCATATGATCGCGTTGCCTCGTCTCTTTCCTTTCAAATGCTAATAATTTTTTTCTTTTTTCCCCTTTTTTCTGAATTTTTCTCTCTCAAATTGGAGAAGGGAAACAGAGATACAGAAGAGGAATGCATCCATGCCTCTCTTTGTCAACAAAGTCGGCAACCATCTCAATCTTTGTGGTCAATTCCACTCTCAGTCTTCCTCAATTGCCTCCACGGTACTCCTCCACCTGACTGTAGGAACATGAAGATAAAGACCCACACTACCTATGTTGAGATGTCTGCGAGATTAACACGCCTTCCTAGTCTTCTCTTTCCTGTACACATCTTTGAATTTCAATCAATTTTTCACTTTTTTCTTGACGATGTCAGTATTTGAAACTGGGGCTTTGGTGATAATTGAAGTGTTATTTTGAATAGATGATAGCACTTTGACTTTTATCTGTTGAAATCTCATAGAATTGGCTCCTAGTCTTGATTTAATGGGAAAAAACAAAATGGGCTTTTTATGAGTTCTATCAATTCTGATTGACTATGGTTTATATGAGTTTTATGAATTCTTAGTCTGCAAAGTTTTTAGTATTTTCATATTCCGAGAAAGAAAATAAGGACAAAGGAATTATATGGACACCTCAATTCCTGATCTAAAGCACAATTGTGTGTTTGATATAAATAGTCATTATCCAATAAAAATACTTCGCTTTTTTTTTATTTTCAATTTTAATTTTATCTTTCTGAATCTCTAATTAGTTGGAGGCTACTTTATTTGGCACGATAAGTTACCCTTATCACAAAAGGTTACTAAGAATTAACTGTCAACTTGGATAATTTCAATATCTAAAAGGACCTCTACTACATTTTGATTTTGAGAATTTAGCACAAAAGTTCAAGCTTTTTGAACCTATTTACAAGAAGAAACAACCATTAGGAATTAATTACCTTTCTCTTTCCATACTACTTGAGTAGAAGGCTAGAAATCTGAGGATTACACCCAGCTGGTGAAAGATTCTCCTGGATAGGATGCAACACACAAAATAAAGAAAAGGGAAAAAGGGATAAAAGGCTTATGGGGGAGAGTGTGAAAGGCAAAGGGAAAGGAGGTCTATAAAATATTTAACAGTGGTAACCCAATACTAATACTAAAATAAACATGGATTAGATGTGTCCAATTTATTATTTTTTATTCTGATTTTACCAGTAAGAAAAAATCACCATTACATTGACAATTCAACCAACAACTAGCCATTCTTTGTTTACACGAATTTGCTTCAAGATTCATATATTAATACATTGATTCATTTTCCACTTTACATTTTTATCCTTCATTGTAATGTCAGAAAATGCTCTTAACTTGTATTAACTAATTAAACATTTTAAGAGTGATAACTGTTGTCATATGAAAATTCCATAAGTGGTAAATATCAGTCCCAACTATATGAAAATTCTAACACACAAGTGCCGAGCATATCTTCTAAGGTTTGAATAGTTTGTTCTAACTCTCTGTCAGTTTGGGGATGAAATGCTGTTCTAAATTAGAGTCTGGCACCTAACATTGAGTGCAACTCTTTCCAAAATTGTGATAAAAATCAAGGATCCCTATTAGAGGTGATATTTACAGGTACTCCATGAAGTCTGAATATTTCCTCAATATATAATTATGCAAATTTCTCCATCTTGAAGGCCATTTTGATTGGTAGGAAATGAGCAGATTTTCTCAATATGTCCACAATAACCCAAATTGCATGAAATCCTCTGTTTATCTTGGGTAATCTACTGGTAAAATCTATTGTTATCTTTTCCCATTTCCATTCAGGAATTGGTAATAGTTGTAAAGTACCTATAGATCGTTGATGTTTAGCCTTTACTGTTGACAAGCTAGTTGACACAAATTCAGCTATCTTGCTTCATATCCGGCCATCAATACAAAGTCTTGATTTCTTGGTATATCTGCGTTGATCCTCGATGTAATGAACAAAGGGTAGTATGGGCGTCTTGGAGAATATCCTTTCTTAAATTTTCACAATTTGACACATAAAATCGATCCTTATATTTCAAAATTCCTTGGGAAGAGATATTGTATGCCGGAATTTGCGTCCCTCCTTCCAACTTCTTCTTGATATCACAAGCAAAAACATCTTATGTTTGACTTTGTTTAATTCTTTCCAATAGATTGGGTTGATGCACCAAACTGGCCAATCTCGAGTTCCCTTGTTTCACTATCTCAAAATTGAAGTTTTCAAGGTCCCTTTGAAGTTCCTTTGGCATTTGCTTTTTAGTTGGAATCTTCCAGCTCAAAACATCGGCGACTATATTTGCTTTTTCTGGATGGTAATTAATAGTGCAGTCATAGTCCTTTACCAGTTCTAGCCATCTTGGCTACTGCACGTTGAGATCTTTTTGTGTAAAGAAATACTTTAAATTCTTATTATCTGTATATATTTCACACTTCTAGCCATATAAGTAATGGCACCAGATCTTAAGAGCAAAGACAATGACAGTTAGTTCTAGATCATGAGTAGGATAGTTTTGTTTATATGGCTTTAGTTGACGCTAGGCATAAGCGATAACTTCGCCAATTTAGATCAAAACACATCCCAGTCCCTGTTTAGATGCCTCATTGTATATAGTGAAGCCACCTATTCCTTGAGGTATGGTCAAAATCTGCGGTTGTGGAAACTCTTGTCACATTCCTATGTCCATTTAAATGGCACATTTCTATAGGTTAACTTAGTGAATAGCAAGGCAATTTTTGAGAAATCCTTAATAAATTTTCTCTAGTATCCCGCTAATCCAAGAAGATTTCTTACTTCTGTCCAAGTCCTTGGTGGTGACCAATTAAGTACAGCTTCAATTTTACTAGGATCAACTGATATTTCATCTCTAGTTACAACATGGCCAAAAAATGTGACTTGTTCCAACCAGAATTTACAGTTGGAGAACTTTGATTCTCTTGTAGAATCTAAAGAACAGTACATAAGTGTTGCTCGTGTTCTTCTCAAGACTTAGAATAAATGAGAATATCATCAATAAAGACGATAATGAATTTATCCAAAAATTCCTTGAATACTCAATTTGTTAAATCCACGAAGGCTGCTGGAGCATTAGTTAGCCCAAATGGCATAACTAAAAACCCAAAGTGTCCATATCGAGTGCTAAAAGCTGATTTGGGAATGTCTTCTTTTCTTATTTTCAATTGATGATACCCAGATTGGAGGTCAATCTTTGGGAAGACTGTAGATCCTTGGAGCTTGTCTAATAGATCATCAATTCTAGAGAGATGGTACTTATTCTTAATAGTGGCCTCACTTACTTCTCAATAATCGATGTGAAATCGCATTGGTCCATCCTTTTTTTTCACAAAAAGTACCGATGCACCCCAAATTGAAGTGCTGGGTATAAAGAAACCTTTACTCAGTGATTCATCTAGTTGGGCCTTTAATTCTTTTAACTCAGTAAGTGCCATTTCATAAGGGACTTAGACACATGTTGAGTACCTCGAATTACTTCAATACTAAACTTGATCTCTCTATCAGGGGATAATCTAGGTAATTCTTCAAGAAAAACATCTTGAAGCTCGTTGACAATGGGTATAGGGCAGGTAGTGGTCGGGCTATTTGTTTTCATTCCATGTGGGCTTATCCAATAAGCTACGTATTGTTGGTTTACTAATTTCATGGCTTTTATAGCTGAGATAATCATTCTAGAGGTTCTTGCTTATTTAGGAAAAGAGATAGGTTCCTTTTCTGGGAATTTCAAGGTTCTAGATTTGCAGTCAATTAGAACTTCATGTTTAGTTAGCCAATCTATTCTAAGGATAGCATCAAAGTCCTAGATATCCAGTATAATTAAGTCTGCCACCCACTCAATATCTTTTACTCAAATCAAGATTGAGGTAAATAAAATGTTGCATTTTGGATGGCTCCTGAAGCAATCATTACCTCTAGAGTACTAGGCAAATATTCTTATGGAATACCCAAAACTTAGACCATAATTTGACTAAATAAAGGAATGAGATGCTTCCGAATCAAATAGTGCATAATTAGGTGTATTTTGAAAATAAATCATACCTACTATAGCATCACTATCATTATGATCTTTGGGCTAGACAATTGCAAATACTCTTGTAGGTTAAGTATTCAAAGTTTTCTTTGCTTTTGGACAGTCTCCGACCCTATGACCCGTTTTTCCACAACCATAACACTGCCTTGTCTTCCAGTGGCATGGACCTTCATGCCTTTTCCCACAAGTAGAGCAGGATGAACTAGTTTCGTCTTTAGGCCCAGCGTTCGAGTTTGGTTTCTTTGTAGTAGGTTGGTTCTTAGAGGTATTTCCAGAGTGGCGTTTGTTGTTATTGTTGTTCCAATTTTTCTTGCCAGAGTTTCAATTTCAGTTTAAGTTAGAGTTTTGAAAGTTCTGAATTCTTATTTCTCGTGCCTTCAATATTTTTGCTTCAACTTGCTCTGTAATTAAAGCTCAATTCACTACTTCTAATAAGGTCATGCTTGCGATGCTAGACACTTGAACATCTTTACCTAGTTTATGTCACAATCCTTCTATAAATTGATTAATTTTAAGCTTAACTGTTGCCACCATATGAGTTGCAAATCTGGAAAGGTCCTCGAATTTCTTGACATAATTAGTGACTAACATAGAACCTTGGCGAAGCATGATGAATTCCTTTAATTTTTGATTTCTTGCAGTAGAAGAAAAATATTTTTCTCAAAACTTTTGGCTGAATTCTTGCCAAGCTATATATTCTGTCTTACCTATACTGACAAAGGTGTCCCACCGGTAACCCGCATTGCCCATTAACATGAATGTTGCATATTTTATTTTTTTCAGCTCATGAAAATGAGCATAAGTTAACATTCGTTCCATAGCGCGTATCCAATTTTCGGCATCTATGGGATCTTTTGCATCTTCGAAAATAGGAGGATTAAGTCGGCGAAATAAATCAGTGGCCTTATCTTTATCCTTCTCTCCTTGCTTGACTCGTCTTATCGTTTGATCCATGATTGTTGTTGTTGTTGTGATTAATCAAATGGCTAGTTTGACGAGCTTGACTAAGATGATCTAGAGAAGCTGCAGTAGTGTTTTCTGTCATCTTAGACCTACCTAGCAAAATAAGTTTATTAATTTAATTTAGAGCTAAAATTGTAATATCGATTCACGATTGTCCATAATTATTATGCAAAGCTTTAAATTTTAATGCTAATTTGTTGATCAAGATCGGGTCAACTTCAAGATAAAGCTCTACCTTTTTTTTGCCCACGACTGTAAAGTTTATTTGAACCTTTTACCTATTCATGGATTAATGAAAAAATTTTATTAACCAAACCTCAAACATTATAATCTCCAATGTTTATTGAAGTTATTCATTATCACAAGTTATTATTGACTGAAAAATATCCGAGATATAGTTTAGTTTTGTGGAAAGTTAACAGTTGACTTTATGACTTACGTTTTCATATTAATTTATTTTATTACTTATCATATTAAGTTTCAAGAACTTTAATAAGACAGTTTATACCTTTTTGTTACCAGAATTGAGTTAAAAGTTTATTTTCAAAAGTGTCTTTAATTAAGTGATATTCTGCCATTATGTATTTCTGTCCAATACAAATAAATGTTTCTCGAGAAAAGGAGAGAAATTACATATAAAAATAATGCTAATAAAACAAACATTCTTTTCCAAGAAAGAAAATAGACATCCCTTCCTATTCTCTCTCTCCAGTATGCTCTGTTCCTTTTTTGGAGTCAATTCCAACAAGCTTTTTTGGCAAAATTAGGAGTTCTCTGGCACATTTTTTAGGTAACCCTTTGATTTCTTGAATAGGTATTCTTCAATCCTAACAAGGAATTACTTTACTTATCCCTAATTCATATTTTACAGGGATGGGTAGGGGTCAAGGTGATGCTGGGACCAACAACGTAGAAGCTATGGAGGACAATGAACTTTTGATTTGTGCTCCAAAGCGTCCAACACGCAAAAGCCAGGCTAGAAAAGGAACCAAGAAGACCATTGTGACTATTGTTCGTAGGAAACCTACAATTCCTGAGGCTAAACTTTGTGAGAGGGAGGCTATAATGCAATTTCCAGTGGAGAATGAAGCTAGGAAAGGCACAAAGAGGGGTAGATCGGAATGCTAGTTAGGTGAGTTCTCAAATTCCAGAGGGTAGTAGTGGCAGAAATAATGCTAAAAATGAACATTTGGTAGATTATGATGATGACATCTATCCAAATTTTTATTATTATGATACCAAAACTGAGGCTAGATACAATAATAAGATGAAGGAAAGAAAGATAGTTCCTGATCGAATAACGGATTATGCCTTCTTTGAAAAATTGCCTTGTAAATATTTACAATATTTTGCTAAACATAAATGGGAACAATTCATGAAGTCAAGAACTGATGTCAATGAACTGGTTGTTCGAATGTTTTTATAGTAATGCTGTTGAGGCTCGGGAAATTATGGTTGAAAGTGAACCACCTATGTTTGATGTTCTTAGGACTCATGTTAGAGGAAAGACTTTCTTTGTTGAAACTAAAAATTTAAAAGAAATTTATGGACTAGAAGATGAGGGTGATGTTTATTCTTCAAATTTCGACATACTGGAAGCATGTAGGATGCTTTATAACAAGGAAAATTTAACAAAATTGACAGTGGATGCGGCTGCCTTTCCTAGAGATTTAAGGCTTTTACATGTATTCCTTATTCGGGTTTTCAAACCAAGAATGAGAACGTATACGAAGTTAACAAAGGAAGATACATGGTTTCTTTGGAAAGTAATGAAAGTTAAACTGGTTAATCTTGCTAAAATAATTTTGGATGGGATGATTTCAAATTTTTCTAGAAAGATGTTTGGGATTCTTTCCTATGGAAGGGTAGTCATGGACTTAATTCATCATGCCAGTATTTTCATTCCAGGTTTGACTTATCTTCCTACTCTGACTTTGGTGATAGGATAACAAACATTGATAAATATGAATAAACTAATTAAGGATGAGGGGATCAAAATTGGTGATGAAGTTAAAGTGGGGGATGAAGATGATGATGGTGATGAGGAGGGTGGTCCTTCGGCTGTTGTTAATTCTCTCCCGGTGGAGTTAGGAGTTTTTATGAAGGAATCTTGAGCTTTCATTGATTTTATCGATCAAAGGATGGCAGCGTTAGCAAAGGACCACATTGAATCTCATGACGAAACTCAGAGGGATCTTGATGAGTTGAAGAAAGCTTGCGAAGATCTTGCTAGGAATCAAAAGTATTTAATGGATGCTTTTCTCAAGTTTGTCTCCGATGGACCAAATGGACCAGTCTCTTAGATTATTTTCCCTCCCCTTTTTTGTATCCCTTCGGCTGATTTTGCTGAGTTTGTAAGGGATTATTTATTTAAGATGTTTTTGGGGCTGTTTCATGGCATAGCCTATTGAACTTATTGTCATTTTGTTGTATTAATGTTTATGGTTATGCTTAGATTATCTTTGTTTGGTTCTTGATTTTCAGTTTGCCTTCTTATAATTTATTATGGATGTGTCCTTGAGTGAAAGGTTGTTTGCCTTGTTTCTAATCTTTTAGCTTCAAAAATTTCAGATTTTAGGCTTAGTTTTGAAGCTGTGCTTTCACTTAGTACCCTATTTTTATCCATTTTTACTTCAATTTTAAGCTCTAATTTAGTTGCCTACTCATTATATGGGAAGTTTTAAAGGCTTTGGATGTAATTTATATGCATTGAAATCTTCAATTTTTTGCTTACAAGTTCAGATTTTTTCATATTCTTGTTACAATCCTTATGCTTTTGTTTTATAGGAGATGTTATGATGGTCTATATATACTTAGGTGCATTATATCTCTCCTATTGTTTTCCATAAAGATGTCCAATTTATGCATTAAATTTTCTTATGGGATTTGTTAGCTTTATGGTGAAATTTGATAACCTCTATCATCTTATGTGAAAGTAGTTTGATATTTGGCTTAAAATAAGTGATAAATTAACCTAGGATCAATAGGATCCAAGTTTCTTGTTTTAGACACACAAGACTATTCCAATTCTAGCAAAGTCCTAGCTCAGTATTCCAAATACTTTAAAGTCCAAATCTAGATAAACTACTTTATCTCAATTATTAAGCTAAGTATAAAATAAATTACTTACTTGTCTTAGAGTCCCCGAGGGTGCCATACATGTGCATCCACAAAGAAGGAACTTCGGCTTTAATACCAGTTCACTTGTCACGGCTTTTCCCTTAAGGTTTATTGCAAGTTTACTTATAAATTTAAGGCTGATTTTTTTTTTTTAAAGCAACTTAAGTCTCAACCTCCATTTCAGCCGGGTCTCAATACGTCGGAATATCGTTTTAAAATTTCTTGAAGTTACTAGTCTTGTCCCTTTATGTTCCTTAAGTGTCATTGTGATTAACAATTTCTCTTGTTACGAATCTAGATGACTTATCCAAATTCTTCGATAACAACTAAACTAATCAAGTAGGCCGCTAAGATATACTCATTTATGTATATATATGGCAACAAACCAGACTTAATTGAGTCCTTCAATTTATACTAAATCTCTCGATCTTTATCGAGTAGCTCAACTTTCAATGACATTAACTACAAGAATAATTTTATCAAAAATTCTAGAGAGACATGAAAAAGGGACATTAATTAGTGACATTCTTATGTGGCACATTTGTGTTGGATGATGAAAAAGTAGCCATATAATCATCACTCAATGAATGTGTAACATGTAAGAATGTCACTTATTAATTCCTATTTTTCATGTCTCCCTGAATTGCTCTAATTTTATTCATTCCCTTTTTCTGCCGTTGGAGTTAAGTCATTTAAGTCATGTATTAACACAAGATGAGATTAAATTTGGAGCTATCAAGATCTCATAAATTAAAAGATCAGGACCAAGTTCATGAAATATTGCAAACTTGGAACATGGTCATGACGCTTCAATTTGCTATGGTCAAGACCCTGTCTGAAAGCAGAATACATAAGATGTAGAATAGCAACCACAGAAAACTTTCAGGTCTCAACACTTTGTTCAGAAAAAAAGATAGATTGTCAAACATTTATTTAACCCTTATTTTGCTCTTGTTTATGTTCTTCTTTCCAATTATTTCATCCATTTATCATCTCAACAAGTCATAAACATCATACAACTTCATATTAAATAGATAACAATCATACTTGTTATATGGAAGTAATAAGGAAGAGGGTCATAAAACACAATCTAAAATACCCTTCTTCCTCCTTTCATCATTACCTAATACAAAATTTCTCCATAATGATATGAAGTTCAAACCATAAATATACTATAATAACCCAAAGAAAAATCACAACATGGAATTGGTTTATTTAGAAAATTATCGAAAGTGCATGCATCTATGTGAAAGGTGCATACACCTGGTGAAAGAATCCAGTTTGGGGTACTGGTTTTATGGACACTTTTCTCCTCGATACCTAGCTATCAGAAGTCAAGTTAATAAGAAGAATTGAAGTTTTTACGACTTACTTTTAGTAGAGAGTCACAACTTTTAATTTTGGCTTAATGGTTGTTAATAATTAGGCTCTAAACTTGGCTCATCAGGCTTAATTCTAGACTTGGCAGCTTTAATAGGGCGATTTTGACTTTTCATAATTTTACCTTTGCCTATCCATTCTAGGCGTTGTTATATCCTTCATAGCTAGGAAGTAAACACTTTACCTTGAAGCTATTAGATTTAAGTTTCAAAGACATTTGCTATACTGAATGATGGCACGAAACTGAATATTAAAGATTGACATTCCAAGGATTGAGCTGACTGCATCAGCTGCTATTTGCTGATTTTTTTTTTTTTTTTT